>WNWU01000232.1:194694-225089 GCA_012654045.1 Ptyas mucosa
TACCCATGTATTTTTGCAGGCACTGATCTACTCATGTATTTTTGCAGGCACTGGTCTACCCATTTATTTTTTCAGGCACTAATCTACCCATGTATTTTTGCAGGCAATGATCTACTCGTTTGTTTTAACACTGATCAGCTGTAGGGTGGCCCTTTGAAGCCCCGCAGCAAGAGTTTAAACAGGTTTTTTTCCCTCTAGCCATCAGCTGGGACTCAGGAGGCAGCAATAGATTGGGGGTGGGGCCAAATAAAAGGTAAGAATAACGCGGGGCGGGGTGGAGGGGGGCACTGCTACCGGCTCAGTGGAACCGGGCCGAACCGGGAAGAACCCACCACTGGTCCAACTACAGTTTTTGTAGCTCAAGAATGCCTGTTTCCAACACCTTCAAGCTAAGTCAATAAACCATGTAACAATTGGTGGCACCTTGAACCAAAGTTCGGATCCTGTTTTAGATGGTTAACACTCTACCATTGAAATTATTAGAAAGTTGGCTTTTAATATTTTGCCAAGAACACATCTGCAAGTGAGTTTTTGATGCCCTATTAATCCTTCCCAACATGATTTTTTTTTTCTACACATGAATCTTTTTGGCTTATTTCTCAATACCCTTATTATTTCTCAATACACTTTGATATCTAAAGTTAAAACTACTACCACTTCCATCCTATATCCCAAAGTCTGATCAAATAAATCAAACGTAATACCTCTGGGCCACAGTATTAATGTAGAAAATTGTTAAGGGTTGGGCCTTTAGATTATAGTCATTTTACTGTAAGAATTCCATAGATCAGAGGTCTTCAAACTTGGCAGCTTTAAGACTTGTGGACTTCAACTCCCAGAATTCTGGGAGTTGAAGTCCACAAGTCTTAAAGCTGCCAAGTTTGAAGACCTCTGCCATAGATCCTGGGAACAGAATAATTGAGTGGGAACCTTTCTGTTATGGGTTTTTGTATATTCATTGGCTGTTTCTCAGATGCCAGATTTATTGTACAGGTAGTCCTTGAGTTATGACCACAATTGAGCCCAACATTTCTGTTGCTAAGCAATTTCTAAGTGAATTTTGCCCCATTTGATGATCTTGCTTGCCCCATTGTTAAGTGAATCACTCAATTCTTAACTTATTAAGCAAAGCTGGCTGAGGAACTCTGGAGTTGAAGTCCACAAGTCTTTAAAGTTGCCAAGGTTGGATAAAGAATATATATTTCCCTTTGCTATTAATCCTTTTTACTAACTTGTAACTTCTGTGCTTTGGTGTTTGTGAAGTTTCCTTTGCATTAAGGCTCATCGCCCTTGGTCCAATATTCTTACCCAAAGTAGTTCCAATGCACATTATTTACATGGGGCTTGTTCTGTAATCATTTGTAGCAGAGTATTTGTATCATCCTAGGTGGACCTAAGTGTTATTATTGTTAAAGTGTTTAATAAATGTGATCACTATACTTCATTTGAATTTAGGTGGGTCCTGTTAGATTTATTGGAAGAGAGAGAAATACAGATCACTGTCTTGGATCATCCGATGAAAAGGGGAGATATGAAACTAACAAACACAAGAATTTAAGGATTAATGTTTTTCAAAAGGATGAATAAAGAAGTCCTGTGAGATGTGCAGAACTCAAAATGGACAGGCTTGGTCAAGGTATCTGTTAAGGAATTCGCAGAGTAACCCTTGAGTAGCAAGGGTGTGCACATGAAAGCAATTGAGGGTAGTTACGAATAAACACAGTCAACACACATACACTGAGTTGTGTTTACTTTCAGGAAATATTAAGGCACCCAGCTGAATGTCAATCTTTCTAGCTAGCCAAGAAGCCTTGCTGAATGTCACTCATCTTGGTTCCTTCTTTCCGGCAGCTCTGCTTCGTTATTCAATTTATTCTTCAAAGTGTTGATCATTAATCCCGGGTGAAAGAAACCCAAGGGGAGAACTTCCTCCCAACACTGGTGAGACCTTCAGTGCCTCTACACACACACACACACACCCCCTCGGTGGGAGTGCCCCTCCCACAATCACACGGGTTCCACTCTTCTGGAAAGCTTCTGCCTTTTGAGCTTTTCCTGGCAAAGGGGCTGCTGGAGGGCAGGTTTTACCCCAGAGCTGTGGGGTTTTCTGACACCACAAATAGCAGAAATACCTGTGCAGTTTCCCCCACCCCTCCCCCCTTGAAGTGGAATCCAGCATTTTGTAATGCAAGCCTTCCCTCCCACCCACTCCCATTCAGGGGCTTTCTCAGGAAATGGGGAGATGGAGGCCCCCACCAGATCCCTTCCTCTTTCCTGGGGATAATGCTGTGTTTCTTCCACGGAGGGGGGAAGCCACAAGGCTGGTCTGAAACTGTTCCCTCCCCCCTTTACACGTGCATGCAAAGGAATGGCAGGGGAACATGGGGCCAGGGCCTTTCCCCTGCCCATTGCTAGGATTCCAAAGACTGGATGAGGACTCTGCAAGACCCCCTTGCAAGTACTAGCATGAGCCCCCCCCCAGAAGAGTCAGCGGCCCTTCCCTGCAAGGCTTTCCTGCACTCCTGCAAAGTGCAGTGAAAGAGCCCAACAGGGGAGGGAGGGGCAAAGTCAGCTTTTCTTGGCCGATGGGGTGGGGGAAGAGAAGAGATGGCAAGAAGAGCCCATCTGCTGCACTCGTTCCAATGAAAGGCAGCCCCCTCCCCTGCTCGCACAGGTGCACAGCCCCAGCAAGGGAGCCCGGCAATGGGAGGGGCACTGTGGAAAGAGGCAAAAGCCCCTCCTTACCGGGGGGAGGGGTCTCCTTCCCTCCTTTGCTTCTAGGGATCCAGACCAGTGCCCTCACCAGCAGTATCAGGGGGAGCCCAGCAGAGCATGTGGATGCTTCTCCCCAACAAGTGCCCCCAAAGAGAGAGGGAGAAAGACGCAGGTGCTTCCAGCCCCAGAGATGGAATCAGTGGGTCTGGATTGTGGGGGGGAGGAGTTTTCTTAGAACTTCGGGATTGGGATGGGCCCAGAAAAGTGGAAGGACCAATGAGACTTCTCCCTTCTGCCGTGTCATCGGTTCCCGGGCAGAGTCTCCCTTGTTTTCCGCTGGAGGAGTTCCACGCAGAGAGAGAAGCAGAGAAAGTGGTGGTGGTGGGGTCCCTTCAGTCTTTTTTTGGACAGGCGCAGCTCAAGGGGGATTCACGGCAGCCCCGAAGGAAAGTGTGGACTTCTTTTTGCCTCCCACCACACCCGGATCCTAACTGGAGATGGGGGCTGCAATTGATGAACAATGTGGAGGTGCAGCCCCCAAGGACTTGGGGGTTTCTGAGTCGGCTGATTCAAGGGAGGCTCCCTCCCCCAGACAGAGGAAGACGACAGCAAATAATCCAAACACAATAAAAATAATTAAATCACAACTGTTTGCACAAGGGAAGAAAAGCCCTGTCTGGCTCATTGCTAGAACTGTTGCTTGTTAGACCAATTATCAGAACAAATAGACACAGGAACTAGACAGAGTTCTCAACCCTGCTTCTTTTCAGGAACAGAGATTAATTTTCTTCCTTCCAAAAAAAGCTGAATAGGGAAATTATCCCATCAATAAACACAGGATTAAACATCACCAAGCACCAAAAACCAGTTTTAGACCAAAACTCAGAAAGGGTATATAAAATCACTTTTGAATGTCAATCTTCCTAGCTAGCCAAGAAACCTTGCTAAATTTCACTCATCTTGGTTCCTTGTCATTAAAAGCTTCTTTCCGGCAGCTCTGCTTCGTTATTCAATTTATTCTTCAAAGCGTTGATCGTTACTTCCTGGCTGAAAGAAACCCAACAAGGGACAATTTCCTCCCTACACTGGTGAGTCCTTCAGTGCCTTCATACACACACAATTCCTCTTTGGGAGTACCCCTCCCCCAATTTCATAGAGTCACTAGCAAAGGGGCTGCTGGATGGCAAGTTTTACCCCAGCCCACCACAAGTAGCAGAAATACCTGTGCAGCTCCCCCACCCCTCCCCCCTTGGAGTGGAATCCAGCATTCTGGGGAAGGGAGGAGTCCTGCTTGCCTTTCGTAATGCAAACTTTCCCTCCCCCCCCACTCCCATTCAGGCTTTCTCAGGAAATGGGAAGGGGGAGATGGAGATGGAGGCCCCCACCAGATCCCCTCCTCCTTCCTGGGGTTGATGCTGTGTTTCTTCCAGGGAGGGGGAAAGCAACACAGCTGGTCTGAAACTGTTCCCCCACACCCTCCCCTTGCTAGAATTCCAAAAGACCCCCATGGCGGGCCCGGGGGTGGAAGGAGAAGAGAAAGCAAGAACGGAGGGCCATCCTAGGGAGCCACCCCACTTCCCACTCCTGGGATCCCAGCCCCTTTCTCTCCCCCCCACCACTTCCCCAAGGAGAGCTGATGGCCCCTTCTGGGGCCCAGAAAAGCGGAAGGACAAATGAGAATTCTCTCTTCTGCCGCGTCATCGGTCTTTGGGCAGAGTCTCCCCCGTCTTCACCCACCGGAGGAGAGTTGGGCACAGTGAGAGAAGCGGAGAAAGTGGGAGGGGGATCCCTTCAGTCTTTTGGGGGGAGGGGACGCAGATCAAGGATATGTGTGTGTCATGGCTGCCCTGGAGGAGTGTGGATTTCTTTTTGCCCTTTCCGGATCCTACCTGGAGTGGGAGTGCCACGCCCCCAATCATGTGGGGTCACTGTCCTGCCCGCCCCTCCTGAAAGCTTCTGCCTTTTGAGCCCTTCCTGGCTCACTCCCATTCAGGAAATGGGGAGGGGGGAGAGGGAGGGCTCCCCCAGATCCCCTCCTTCCTGGGGATGATGCTGTGTTTCTTCCAGGGAGGGGGAAACAACATGGGTGGTCTGAAACTCTTGTGTTCCCCCCCTCCCCATAGATGGATGGAAAGGGACGGCAGGGGAACATGGGGCCAGGGCCTTGCCCCGCCCCTTGCTGGAAATCCAGGCTGGATGAGAACCCCTTGCAAATCCTAGCCCCCCCCCCCTCTAGGCAGGGCCCATTGCCTGCAAGGCTTTCCTGCACAAGAGGGGAGGGAGGGGCGAGGTCCTAGAGAGGTTCCAAACAAAGCTGAACAGGGAAATTATCCCATCAATAAACACAGGATTAAACCTCACCAAAAAAACCCAGCAACACGGCTGGTCTGGTTCCCCCCAACTCCCTCTCCCCACCCCACTTGGCTCGAGCCCTTCCTGGCAAAGGGACTGCCGAAGGCAGGTTTCCCCCAGACTTGTGGGATTTTCTGCCCCACCACAAGTAGCAGAAATACCTGTGCGGCTTCCCCCATCCCCTTAGAAGTGGAATCCAGCATTTTGGGGGCAGGGAGGAGTCCTGCTTGCCTTTTATAATCAAGCCTTCCCTCTCTCCTCATTCCCATTCAGGGGCTTTCTCGGGAAATTGGAACCAGTTTGGGAGAACCGGTAGCGAAACGTTTCCCGGACGTCATCGTACTTTTTTTGTTTTATAGTTATACTGTACACTGAAGATGGCATTTAATTTCGTTGTAATATGCGCAATGACAAGTTAAGTAAACTAAACCGGCTGAATAACCTTCCTCCCCCACCACGCCCCTCCTTATCTGCCACTCCCCAAATTGCATTGATAAAGGAGACCCGCAGGGGGCTAAGGGAGGGTCAGGAAGCCCTGCCATGGCCGGCCGGAGGGGAAGGGAGGGGGAGGAGGAGGAGAAGAGAAAGCAAAAGGAGCCCTGTCTCCCTCCAAGCGCCCCAATGAAAGGCAGCCCTGACCCCACTCTCGCGCAATCCTGACAATGGAGCCCGGGAATGGGAAGGACGCCGCGGAAAGAGGCAGAGCGGGTGGCCACGTCAAACCAGAAGCCTTTAAGGAGAAGCACATTGTTCGGGGGCGGAAAAGAGATGCCTTGCTTTCTTCTTTTCACTTTTCACTTTCTTTTATTCTTCTAAATCCCTTTCACTTTCTGGGAGCTGGAGGTGCTCGCAGCCTCCAGTGGCGCTCCTGGTTTTATTCAGGGACAGGGAGGGCCATCCTAGGGAGCCAGCCCACTTCCCACGCCTGGGATCCCACAGCCCCTTTCTTTCTCCCCCCCACTTCCCCAAGGAGAGCTGATGGCCCCTTCCTAGCCCCTCTCCTCCCTGCCCCCCCATCCCCACGAGCTCGCTCCTGTCACAAATAAATGCCTTACCTGTCCCAGGGTTATGCCAGGCCCTGGAGGAGCAGGGATTAAACAAAATACCCATACCACCCAAATACCCCCCTAGCCACTCCTTACCTGTAACTCCGCCCCCTGCATATAAAAGGTCATCCCACGCTAGCACATGTGCTCTTCCAGATGTTACCTGTGAGATGAACACATGTATTGATCAATAAAGCTTCTTTGATTAATATCTCAAGTCTCATGCTCGTTATTGAGTCAGATCCTTGGAAATCCAACAAATATGGTAGGAGAGGATGGTTCCATGACTCAATAACACGAAGACATGCTGAAGAGACAAACCTCCAACAAGGAAAAGAAGAAACCAAACACCCGGGCAAAAGATAAGATGATGGAGGACCAGGTAAACCAAGAGAACCTGACAAAAAAGGCTGGCTCGGTGATCGCAGCAGAAATAGAAGAAAACCTATACGAAGAAATAGATGCCCAGAAAGAAAGCAGCCTGCACAGAAAAATAGCGATGCTGCTAAAAACAAAGAATAACGAGGAAGACCTCGCTGTGAACCTCCAGGAGCTCCTAAATGGCCGCGGAGCAGCGGAGAGGGACCTGAACTCAGACCTGGAGTCAGAAGATGAAGATGCGGTAAGCGATCCTTCCCCGACCAACTCCATAGCAGACCCAGAGACCACAGACCCCGCGAAAAATTTAAACTGGCGGCCATTTTTAGACCAACAGCCAGCCAAAATGGCCGACCATCAGCCAATCGGAGGCCAGGATTCAAAATGGCCGGCGCGGGGAGATTGTGGGGACCTGGAAAGCGGTGAAGACGAGGAAAGTTGGGGAGAAAGGTCTGATTCAGACACCGGGGACCCCCCAACAAGCCGTCAACTGGATAAGGCCATAAAATTAATTGTTGCCGCACTTGGGCCCGACCTGGTAATCGCCCGCAAGGAGCGAACGACGCAGAGGGGGACGAAGAGCAGAGAAAGGGGACATCAAGCCACCCACACGAGGGACGTGGGCATCGCTGCCACCACACCGACACCGCTGCGCACCCCGAGAGACCAACGCACATGATCGCGCAGGCCGCTAACACCGGAACGCGAGGGCCAGAGGGAGCACTCACCCGCACCGCTGACCCACCGAAGCATGCCGAGACTACGGATGAGCGACCACACGACGAACCAGGCTTCTTCGGACCTTTGCTGGGCTTCCTGGACTGACTACAGAGACCACTCACCAGAAGAAGGCCTCTATCCAGGAGCCACGCAGGACAGGTCCTTCTACGACGAAGATGGAGCTGGAATGGACTTCGCGCATGCAGAATTTTTTTTTTAAATCCCCAAGCCGTATTGCGAGTACATGCACATACAGGACCATGGACAGCAGACTGCTGTAAGTAACCCAGCAAACAATTCAGGCAATTTGCCTCCAGATTTCCCAAAACTGAGGATGGGAGGGGGGAATTTGATGGAGTGGAGCATGCAGCTTCAGGTTATATTTATGAAAGAAAATATTTTGTTCTTCATTGATGACCCACCCAGGAAACCCTGGGATTTTGACATAGATTGTAAGCATCATAGGGCCTTTTACCTACTCATATCTAGTATTGCACCAACTTTGTACCATAGCATCCAACAGTACTCCACTGTTTCAGAAATTATACAGGATATGTTTGAACTATTCTATAGTGACAGTATAGCCACAACCACAAAATTGTCTAAGGACTTCTTATCTGCCAAAATCAAACCAGGGACACCCATGAGCGAGCATCTCGTGGCTCTAAACGCCACTAGAGCAGAGCTACAAATAAGAGGGGAAATCACTCCAGACCAAACCATGAGGAGTATAATACTCAATTCATTGGACTCTTCATGGGACAGTTTTGTTACACACTTAGACACAATCAGCTTGAGACACCTATCAAGAGAGAGGCTATCCAACATGCTCATCGCTGAAGACAATCTTAGGAAAGTCAAACACGATACACATAGAGAGCAACGCCAAATGAAAAAGGTGGCCTTTCAAGATAAACCTCCAAGCGCCACTGAGTGCTACATCTGTGGTTCCAGAGACCACTTCAAAAGAGAATGCCCCAAAAGGAACAGGGACAGGAGTAGGCAGGAATACAGAGTCAGGCACACTGAACGGTACACACCTGAAGATAGGTACAGGTGCAGAGACTCACCCAATCCCAGGGACAGAAGAGGGTACAGAGACTCTTCCAGGGAAAGCAGAACTGGTTCCCTATATGGGATAGGAGAACAACCACAAAGCAACGATAGCAACAGAGGAGATGAAACCTGGCTCATTGACTCTGGGGCAACGAACCACATCACAAGTGATAGACAGCTACTGTCAGCTTTTTCAAAAGAGGACTTTCTAATAAAGGTAGCCAACCAGAGTGAGGTGAGAGTAACTGGTAAAGGGAACATAAACCTGCCAGGAATAGGCGAAATAGAGGGGGTACTGCTAGTCCCGGAAATACCCCACAACATTCTAGCAGCCTTAAAACTATGTAAACAATCAAAGGCAAGGTTAATTATTACAGGAGACAAAGCATATCTAAACAGAGACAGTCACAACTTAGAAGAAGTCATAGTTAAAGGGGGTTTACCTTATCTGCAAGTTAAGAAGGAACTCATGCCAAGCGTTAATGCAAATTTAGATATAGCCAGCGATATTGAGGCAGGAGAGAACAAAGTAAGCAACACAGAAGGAGAGGATATAAACAATAGGGAAGAGCACACACAAATACATGACAAGCAAACACAAAAGAAAACAATAATTGGAAAATCCATACATGACAACTGTGCTCACTTATTACACCACAAACTGGGTCACGCTAGTTTCCCGGTTATACAGAAAATGTCTGGTTGTGTTGAAGGGATAAGAATAAAAGACTGTGAAAACTATTTAGAATGCTCGGTGTGCAAGTGCTCAAAACTAAAGATCAAACCCAAACCAAAAATATCTTCATGCACCACCGATCATGTATTCAAATTATTACACATGGATATGGTTGGGCCCCTAAGGCCCTGCATAAAATACAAAAAACGTTTTTTCCTCACTATCGTGGACGACTACAGTCGCTACGGATTCGTATATACTCTGAAACACAAGAGTGAGGTTTTTCAAAAGTTTAAGGAATTCCACAAAAAGATAGAAACTCAACACAACACGCAGATCAAACAAATCATGACAGACAGAGGGTCAGAATTTCTTTCCAAGGAATTCTCTACTTGGCTTAGATCCAAGGGTATTTTACATTTTAAAACAAATCCTTTTTCAGCATTTCAGAACGGAGTATGTGAAAGGCGCAACTCAACACTACAAACCATGATCAGATGCGCCCTAGAGGATGCAGGGTTAGGGCAACACTTCTGGTCAGAAGCACTAATATATGCCAATTACACTCTTAACAGACTGTGGTCAAGTGTAATCGACAAAACACCCTATGAATTAATGTACAACAGGAAACCTCAGATAGCACATCTGCACGTGTTTGGAGTCACTGCTGATGTACACATACCTAAACAGCTACGTCGCAAAGGTGACAAGGTATCCAAAAGACTCAGGTTTATGGGTTACGAGAGTGGTACAAAAGGGTTCAGTTTCATTGACAGCAATGACAGATTTGTAGTCTCTAGGACAGCCATGTTTCATGAACAGGCAAACTGGTCCAAGATACACTTAAATGAAATATACCCCAAACAAGAAGTATCACATGGCACACAAAAGATAGATGAACACGACACCAATGATAACGAGGTGGATAGTGAATACAGGCCTAATCACGAAGCAGTCAGAATCAGGGAATGGAAAGGAGAACTCCCCAAGACGAAGGTAGAGTCCCTCACGCAAAAAGAAGCTAAGTACCTGCACGATAGTGAACACACATCAGATAGGCCAGTTAGACAGAGTAGGAATCAGTTGCCCAAGAGGTTTGAGGATTACATAATGCATGTACGTACAGGCCCAATCACCCCCAACACATACGAGGATGTTCTCAAGCTTCCACAAGAGGAAAGATTAAGGTGGGAGGCAGCTATGACCAAGGAAATGGACAGTCTCAAGGGTTTAAATGTATTCACCAAATCCAAGGTCCCTGGGGACAAAAATGCCATCAGTACAAGGTGGATATTCAAAATCAAAACACAGGAAGATGGCCAAAGGTTATACAAAGCATGCTTGGTAGCGCAAGGCTTTGCGCAGAGATACCCGGAGGACTATACTGACACTTACTCGCCAACCGTAAGACCAGAAAGTGTCAAAAGTGCATTAGTGATTGCATCCATCCTGGGACTGGGCGTATACCAGTTCGATGTACAGACTGCATATTTGCATGCAAAATTAGACAAGGAGATATATGTAAGGGCACCACCCAGCAAGGACACGAACAAGGGCGAAATCTGGTTATTAAATAAGAGTCTGTATGGGTTAAAGCAGTCCGGCAAACGATGGCATGAGTGCCTAGTCAAGGCACTTGAATCAATGGGTTTCAAGGCAACAGAAGCAGATAACTGCTTCTTCACCAAAAAAGAGGGTGACTCTCCCGAATATATACTTGTTTATGTGGATGACATTCTGTACATTGGTAAACACAAGGACAAATGTGAAGGTTTTGCCAGCAAATTAGGAGAACTTTTTTCCTTGAAGTCGTTAGGAAAAATAAGCAGATACTTGGGTGTGCAAATCAGCCAAACCCCCGGAAGGTTCCAATTATCCCAAAAGGAGAAGATCATTGAACTTTTGCACAAGTGCAACATGGCAGATGCCAAACCATCAGACTCTCCCATGCAGGCGGATTTCTTAAAAAACATGCATGAGGCATCACCCGATTTCAAAGACAATACACTTTACAGGTCCACCATCGGGTCCCTGCTATATATATCCAACTGGACCAGGCCTGACATCACACTTCTGGTCAACCTATTATCTAGGCATGTAGGTAAGCCCACCTTATTCCATTGGGAAGCGGTTAAGAGGGTCCTCAGGTACCTGAAACATAGTGCTGATGCTTGCCTATACCTAGAACCAGATGTGCTTAGTAAACCCTCGCTCACATGCTTTGCCGATGCTGACTGGGCAGGAGATGTAAAGAGTAGGAAAAGCACCTCAGGATACGTGTTTTTCCTAAACAACAGCCCAGTTCACTGGTACACTGGTAAACAGAAACTGGTGGCCACATCCACCACTGAAGCCGAATATGTGTGTTTATCAAAGGCGCTCAACAACTTGACCTGGTTCGATGATCTCATCACCAACGTTTGGACTGAACCAGAGTATCCCATTGTTATCCACGAAGATAACAAGGCTGCCATTGAGATATCCGGGGCTGACACAGTGGGCCAAAGATCTAGGCACATAGATATAAAGTATAAACATGTAAGGCAGTTGTCGAAGATAGGCTTCGTCAAGGCGGTTCATTGTGATACCGAAGAACAAACCGCTGACATATTAACCAAACCTTTAGTGGGCAAACAACACTCATACTTGGTGTCTAAGTTATGTGTAAGAACACCAACCTCTTGTAAAGGATCAGATACTCAGCCACAGGTTAGGCATTTAGAGGGGGATTTGTCACAGATAAATGCCTTACCTGTCCCAGGGTTATGCCAGGCCCTGGAGGAGCAGGGGTTAAACAAAATACCCATACCACCCAACTACCCCCCTAGCCACTCCTTATCTGTAACTCCGCCCCCTGCATATAAAAGGTCATCCCACACTGGCACATGTGCTCTTCCAGATGTTACCTGTGAGATGAACACATGTATTGATCAATAAAGCTTCTTTGATTAATATCTCAAGTCTCATGCTCGTTATTGAGTCAGATCCTTGGAAATCCAACAGCTCCTTACCGGAGATCTCCTTCGCTTCCAGAGATCCGGACCAGCGGCCTCGCCCAGCAGAGCAGGTGGATGCTTCTGCCCCCAAAGAGAGAGGGAGAAAGACGCGGGTGCTTCCAGCCCCAGAGGTGGAATCGGTGGGTCTGGATTGGGGAGAGAGGAGTTTTCTTAGAACCTCTGGATTGGGTGGGGCCCAGAAAAGCAGAAGGACCAATGAAAACTTCCCTCTCCCCCCACCCATTCAGATGCTATTGCAGGAATGGGGCGGGGGGAGATGGAGGGCTCCCCCAGATCCCCCCCTCCTTCCTGGCTGTTGAATGTTTCCAAGGATCGATCCCAAAGAATCCCAACATGAGGTTTCTTTTTATAGAATGTTTATTAACATATGTATCATCTCTTACAGGAGAACATCTGGAGTAACACACGTGCACCTTGGACATCGTCTTATATACCCTGGGGGTGGAGTCAAGGGAAGGAGGGGTCAAGGGAAGGGTCATGGTGAGAACCATGTGGTATAGGTGGTTTAGCCCCTTCCCTGCCAGGATGGTCTAGGCATTTCTCACGTAACAAATCCCCCTCTAAATGCCTACCATCTGGGAACAATTCGATGTCTGGTGATTGAATTCCCAGTTTCAATGTGAGGTATGAATGTTGCTTATTCTGTAATGATCTTGTCAATATGTCTGCTATTTGTTCAATGGTATCACAATGTACTGCTTTTATAAAACCTATTTCAGCCAATTGTCTAACGTGTTTGTATTTTATGTCTATGTGTCTTGATCGCTGACCTACTGCATCAGCTACTGATATATCTATTGCTGCTTTGTTATCTTCATGTGTGGTAATGGGGTAGGCTGGTTCAGCCCAGATGTTGCTTAACAGATCATCGAACCATACCAGGCTGTTGGTTGCTTTGGATAAGCAAATATATTCTGCCTCTGCGGTTGAGGTAGCCACAAGTACTTGCTTCCCTGTATACCAATATACTGGGCATTCGTTGATAAAGAAAATGTAACCTGAGGTACCTTTTCTACTTTTGGTATCTCCGGCCCAGTCAGCATCTGCGTAACATGTCAATATGGGCTCATTGGATTTTGTAGGTTCTAATCTTAGATAGGCATCTGGACTGTATTTCAGGTAACTGAGTACCCTTTTTGCTCCCTCCCAATGATAGTTAGTGGGTTCACTTACATGTCTTGATAATAGATTAACTGCAAGTAGGATGTCCGGTCTGGTCCAGTTCGCTATATATAGGAGAGACCCTATAACTGACCTGTACAAAGTGTTATCTTTAAATGGTTCACTTTCCTCATACATATGTTTCACAAAATCTACCTGCATTCGGGTTTCGCATGGCTTTGCTTCCCCCATGTTACATTTATCTAATAATTCTATTATTTTTTCTTTCTGTGACAATCTGAACCCCTTATGTGTTTTTGTTATCTGTACTCCTAAGTATTTGTTGACTCTTCCCAGAGTCTTTAATGTGAAGTGTTTCTCTAGCCCTTTTGCAAAATCATCAATTTGTGTTTATGAGGCCCAAAGTACAAAATATCATCGACATATACAAGTACATATTCGGTAGGTGTACCTTCCCTTTTGGTAAAAAAACACATGTCGGCTGCGGTTGCAGCAAACCCCATGTCCTTGAGCACCTTGGCCAGGCACTCGTACCATCTTTTCCCCGACTGTCTTAAACCATACAAGCTTTTATTCAATTTCCATATATTCCCTTCTTGCGTGTCTCTACCGGGGGCTGCCTTTATGAAGATTTCTTTGTCCAGCTCCGCATGCAAATAGGCAGTTTGTACATCGAACTGATATACCTCTAAGTCCAACAGTGATGCTATGACCAGGGCGCACTTAACACTCCCAGTCCTGACCGTAGGTGAATAAGTGTCTGTATAGTCCTCGGGGTACTTTTGAGCAATGTCAGGGAGTTGATTGATCCCATCCTGGCTCTGGGATAATCGCACCCTGGTTTAGAGGTTTGGACCGAGGCTTTTCCTCGAAAGTATACATTAAGAAAATAAAACCTGAAGAATTTCTAAGAGAAACTCATTTTATTGTAAAGTAAAAAAAATAACTCTTACTATCTAATTAATTGGCTACATCTTGGTAGCGTTCCTGCCTCACCTCTTGGCAGGAGAACAAAGGAGTAAGAAGAAGGATAATGGAGGCTAGAAAGGAATGCACGCTTGTGCACTTAATACTGATAACAAAACTTGGCAAAACTACAGTAAGCCTATTAGACCAAAAATGACAGCTCAGCTGGGAAATACAAGAACGCAGTGACAAGCAAAACCTTGTGCCACCAACCTGGCTTTGTACAGTGTTTCTTGGTTTTCCAGTTCCTTAATTTTATATACCCATCTTGTTCCTATGGCCACTTTGCCTGCTGGTTTCTTAGCTGGTGTATATACATTTAATTCTCTTAGACTGGCCATCTCATTGTCCATGGCTTGCTCCCACTTTGCCCTTTCCTCTGGTGGCAGTCTGACTACCTCCCTGTATGAGTTGGGTGTGACTCTACCTGCATGCACTGACATTACATAATCTTCTAATTTCTTTGGTGTTTTGTTTCTGTTGCTTCTGACTGGTCTACTGGGTGGTGTATCTGCATCATGCATGTATCTTGCTTCCTTCTGTGTTAGTGTATCTATCTTGATAATGGGGTGTCCTTCTTTCCATTCCCTAGTGTCTATTCCCTGTCTCTTGGGTTTTACTTTTGGTTTCTCTTCCCTTACTGTGGTGCTACTTTTGTCCTCGTCTTTGGATGTATGTTTGTCTCCCTGTATATGTAATGTTTCATTTAAATGTATCTTGGACCAGTTGGCATTTTCATGGAAGGTTACCATCCTGGATATCACGAACCTGTTGTTTTTATTCATGAACCTATACCCCTTTGTTCCTGTCTCATACCCCATAAATATTAATCTCCTTGAAATTGTATCTCCTTTGTGTCTCAGTTGTTTGGGGATGTGCACATCAGCGGTAACCCCAAATATGTGTAGGTGATCTATTTTGGGTTTCCTGTTGTATACTATTTCATATGGTGTTTTATTGACTATACTGGACCACAGTCTGTTCAAAGTATAGTTTGAATATGTGAGCACCTCCGCCCAGAATTGTTGCCCAAGACCCGCATCCTCTAGGGCGCATCTGGTCATTGTTTGCAGTACCCCATTTTTCCTTTCAGATACCCCATTTCGAAAAGGCGAAAACGGGCTTGATTTAAAATGTAGTATCCCGTGATCTTTCAGCCAATTGGTAAAATCCCTGGACAAAAATTCTGACCCTCTATCGGTCATGACTTGTTTTATTTTTACATTATGTTGTGTCTCTATCCTTTTATAAAATTCCTTGAATTTCTGAAATGTCTCCCCCTTGTGGTTGAGTGTGTAGACGAAACTGTATCTACTGTAATCATCTACAATTGTGAGAAAATACCTTTTTTTATATTTTATGGAGGGTCTCATGGGCCCAACTAGATCCATGTGTACCAATTGAAAAATTGACTGTGTTGTACCTGCCCCTTTTTTTGGTTTTGGTTTTGTTTTCATTTTGGAACTTTTACAAATGGAACATTCCAGATAATTTTTACAATTCTTTATTTGAAGTCCATTGGTACATCCAATCATTTTCTGTATAACTGGGAAGCTGGCATGGCCTAACTTCCTGTGTAGTAGGTGGGCGCAATTGTCGTGTATGGGTTTCCCTATCTGTAATTTCTCTCTATGTGTCGTGTCTTCCTCAGTGCCTTCTGAGCTGTCCCCCTCTATCTCTACATTGTTTTCCTCACTAACTTTTCCATCATTGGTATGTGTGTTTATGTTAGCTTTGCCTTTTTCTTCTGGCTGGAGATATGCTAGTTCTCCACTAATAGTGACTGTGCCTATTTTCTTATTGTTTTTTGTCATGTGTATTCCTTCCTCTCCAAATGTGGTGCTAACTTCCATGTCTCTGACTAGTTTTATTGTGGCTAGAATATTATGAGGTATCTCAGGGATGAGCAGTACCCCCTCTACTTTTCCTAGGCCCTCTATATGTGTGTCTCCTCTGCCTGTTACTAGTACCTTGCTCTGATTGGCCACCTTTATGTGATATCTCTCTTCCTTAAAGGATGAGAGTATTTCTCTGTTGTTAGTGGTATGATTAGTGGCTCCTGAGTCGATGAGCCACATACTCTCTCTTTCTGTTTGTATCAATGTACCTTTGTGTTCTCCAAGGCCATACATTGACCCTGAGTTGTCATTTCTGAAGTTGTCCCGTTTTGTTCTGTTTTCCCTTGAGCTATGTGACTCTCTTTTTCTGTATCTATCTTCTGTGATGTATCTGTCTGGTGTTCCTGACCTCCTTCTTTGTCTATCTCTGGAATAACTACTCCTCCTGTCCCTTGAGTTCCGAGGGCAATCTCTTCTATAGTGGTTCCTGGAACCACAGGTATAGCATTCTGGTGTGTCTTGCCCTCTGACCTGGAACTCTACCTTTTTTACTGCTCTGATGCTTGTGGACTTGTCCCTCCTATAGCTGTCTTCGGCTATTAACTTGTTTGTAAGTGTTTCTAGTGGTATTTTTTCTATGCTGAGGCTGTCTATTTGTATTATGAAACTTTCCCAGCTGGAGACCAAAGAATTTATTATGATGCTTTTCATGCTTTGGTCTGTTATGGCTTCTCCTCTTTGTGCAAGTTCTGCTCTGATGCTGTTTAGATTGATTATGTGTTCCCCCATAAGTGTACCTGCCTTAAGCTTTGCTGAATGAAATTCCCTAGATAATTTTGTGGTGGTGGCTGCACTCTTGATGTGAAAAAGTCTAAATAATTTCCCCACTATTTCTGATACTGTCATGTAGTTGCCTAGACTGGGGTAAAGGGATGGGGATATACTAGCAATTAACAAATAATAAGCTTTGTGGTGTAAACAATCCACTTCATATGTCCATGGCCTTCTGGGGGGATCATCCACTAAATATAACATTTCTTCTCTAAGAAAAATTAATTGTAAGTTTTGGTTCCAGTCCAAAAGGTTAGTCCCATCTGGTCTGAGTTTGTTAAAGTCAGTTAGTAAAGTCAGGGAACTATGTGTAATGTTACTCACATTCAGTCGCTGTCCATGGTTTTTAAGTTGAGGGAACTCACAGTATGGCTTAGGGATGCCTGGTACAGCTCTGTATTGACTTGTCTCTATTTTTTCTCTATTTTCTCCCATAGGCGGATACTGCGCATGCTCCGGTCTCATTCTTCGCTGGCAGTTGAGGTGGAAGGAGCTCTCGTCCGCAGCTCCCTGGTGAAGGCCCCAGCTGGGGTGATGAGTCCAGGGCTCGGTCTTTGGTGGTCTCATCTGGCAGTGGTCCTGCTGGAAGTCATTCTGGACCCCCTGGAAGCCTCCGTAGTAGTCTGGGTGAGTCAGCGGCCCAGCGAAGTTTGCTTGGATGTCTTGCTGTTGCCGACTGCGGTCCGCGAAGATGGGATGGTCGGAAGTCGCCACGAAGATCGTCTCGGTCGGATGTCCTGGGAGTCTTGGATCCATTCTCCGGTCGGGTAAGTATGTCGCGATCCCCCTGGGTTCGGGTTCGGGTCTCGCGAAAAGCGCGTAGGGGTCCCCGGTGAGTGGTTGCTGCCACGGTGCCCAGTTGTATTTTTTTCTAGGGTCCCCCAGTGCGTAGTTGTCGGTTTTTGGCATGCTTTGTTGGTGCATGCGATGATCTAGTGACTTCATTTTGTTTTTGTAGGCCGTGTCTAGTAGCCGCTTGGCTTTGTTTATTTCTTCTTCGGTTGGTGGTCTAGATTGCCCCTCATCCCACTCTATCTCGTTTTTGCTGTAGTTTTTCCCTTTTGTTTTAGGGTTTCTATTGTTGGGGTTTGGGGAAGACCTTGTTTCCCGCCGAGAAATTCAAATCTTGGCTTCCTATTGGTGAGTGGTCAGCCGTCTTGGGTGATGTCAGTTCTAAAGATGGCTACCGGGGGAGAGGAATTTTTCCTCTTCTGAGTCTAAGTCGGGTAGGGTATCTGGGCACTTTTTGCCTACCGTGTCTTCTTCTTCTTCACTCCCTGTCTCGTCTTCTTCTTCATCAGTCGCTGCTCCGCGGTCCTCGACTAGGGCCCGGAGTTCTGCGATTAATTCCTGTTTTTCGGGTGCGGCCTCGATGAGGTCTAGCAACTTCTTTTTAAAAAATTTTTCTTTTTCATTCTCGGTTTCAGTCTTTTTGTTTCTTTCGGTCGTCGTAGGTGTACCTGGGATGGAGATCGGTCTGGTCTCATCTCCCGTCCGGTCCACTGTGGTTGATGTTTGCGTTTCCATTTTTTTTAGGTATGCTCGCGTGCAGGGTCTTCTTTTTGTTTCAGACGTCCTGGATGCTTCTTGCATGTCCTGTTTCAGTTGGGTTGGGAACCATCCTCTGCTACCATATTGTTGAATGTTTCCAAGGATCGATCCCAAAGAATCCCAACACGAGGTTTCTTTTTATAGAATGTTTATTAACATATGTATCATCTCTTACAGGAGAACATCTGGAGTAACACACGTGCACGTTGGACATCGTTTTATATACCCTGGGGGCGGAGTCAAGATAAGGAGGGGTCAAGGGAAGGGTCATGGTGAGAACCATGTGGGATAGGTGGTTTAGCCCCTTCCCTGCCAGGATGGTCTAGGCATTTCTCATGTAACACTGGCAACGACGCTGTGTTTCTTCCAGGGAGGGGGAAGCAACACGGCTTGTCTGAAACTGCCCCCCCTCCCCGCTGTGGATGCTGCTGTTCCACAAGCGCCCCCAAAGAGAGAGAGAGGAAAGACGCGGATGCTTCCAGCCCCAGAGGTGGAATTGAGAGGTCCGCATTGGGGGGGAGGAGAAGTTTTGACCGAATAGAATAACAGAGTTGGAAGGGACCTTGGAGGTCTTCTAGTCCAACCTCCTGCTTAGGCAGGAAACCCTTCGGATGAATGGTTATCCAACAACTACTTAAAAACTTCCAGTGTTGGAGCATTCACAACTTCTGGAGGCAAATTGTTCCGCTGGTTAATTGTTGTCCTAGATAGAAACTTTGGAATTGGGCGGGCCTAGAAAAGCGGAAAGACCAATGAGAATTCTACCTTCTCCTTGCATCATCGGTCTCCGGCCAGAGTCTGCCTCCCCCCCCCCCCCCCGAGAGAGAGAGAAGGGAGAGAAGAGAGAAGCGGAGAAAGCGGCTGGGGGATCCCTTCAGTCTTTGGGGGAGGCGTAGCTAAAGGGGGGGTTCATGGCAGCCCCGGAGGAGAGTGTCAAGTTTGTTTCGCCCCATCCCACCCGGATCCTATTTGGAGATGGGGGCTGCAATGCATGAACAAAGTGGAGGCGCAGCCCCCCAAAACGTGGGGGTCTCTGAGTCGGCTGACCGGGGAGTCCTTTGGCGCCTTCACAAACACATTTCTCGGGGGGGAGTGCCCCTCCCCCAATCAAGTGAGGTCTACTGTTCTGCCCACCCCCACTCCCGGAAGCTGGGGCAGGTTTTACCCCAGCGCTGTGGGGTTTTCTGACCCACCGCAAATAGCAGGTTGGGTTTCATTCAAGAAGCGCTGTTGTGGATCTCAATAGCGGAAAAATCAGAGGGAAGGGAGCAAAAATCCCTTCCTTCCTTCCTTCCCTTCCTTCTTTGAAGGGACATAATAATAGGGAAATAATAATAGAATCAGTAGAATTAGTTTAACTTGCTGTTTCACTTTTTCAAAGAATTGCTTGTGCTAGTCGTAAAATTAATCTAATCTGCATTTGGTTCCTGTAAACATTTGCTTCTGTTATGTATTTGTAGAATTACTCTAACTTGCATTTGGCCTCTGCAAAACAGGTGCTCCTGCCATCAATCTGAGTCCATGAATCTGAATCTTGTTTTTCTGTGCCACTCAACACCTGGTACATATCTCAGGTTAGAAGCTGCATATATCATTGCCTGTCAGGGATGAGGTAACACAGCCAGCACATCTGGGGTGCCCCGCTACACTTTTGGCCCCAGCTCTGTCTTACACTTTGGATCTGTGTTGCTAAACACCCAGCCCCGTTTCCTGGAAAGCTCCGTCTTTCTTCCCTCTGTCTTTCTTCCCTCGATCCTTTCCCCTTCTTCTCAAGCAAAGCTGCTGCTCTGATCCATTGGCTGGAACTGGGTTGTGTGACCCGATCCAGCTCCGATTGTTTATCCTGCCTCACTAGGATCAAGGGAAGAAAGACGGAGCTCTGGCAGTCCATTATCTGTTAAATGTTTTTCTCCTCCTCCTCAAGCGAAGAGTGGGGGGGGGGGGATCTGGAAGAAGGGATAAAGTTTGCTTATTTAAAGAGGACACACTTCTGGTGTGAAAGTCACACCCCATGGAAGGCTTGGTCGCTCTCTTAGAGTGGGCTGCCTGCGAACAGTTGAGATGATTTTGAAGATTTTCAAAGCCTGCCCTTCAGTTGCTTTTGAGTTTGGAAAAACATTTGACAGAGTAACAGACTGCCGGATCTCTGGCTTTCTTCCCTCAATCCTTTCCCCTTCTTCTCAAGTGAAGTTGCTGCTCTGATCCATTGGCTGAAACTGGGTTGTGTGACCCGATCCAGCTCCGATTGTTTATCCTGCCTCACTAGGGGTAAACTAAGAGTGGCTGGCAGGGTTGGGAGAAAGAAGGGGGAAGGGAGAGTTTGGATTGGTTTCTCCCCCCCCCCCAGCCCTTCCGTCTTTTCCTCTGCTTGAGAAACGGCTGCGAGAGGGCTTGTTTAGCTGGCTCAGATAAGATTAGCTACCAGACTGGGGGAAGCCATGGTGAATTCTAGTCTGGCAGTCTGGCCGGTGGGAGGGTGGGCGAGAGAGCAAGACAACCTCTCGCGTTTCGGAGGCATGGGGCTCTGAGCGTGGAAAAGAGAACAGCCGTCAAGAGAAAAGTTTTTCGGCAAGGTGCGCAGAGCCGCCTTTTACTTCCCGCAACTGGAGGAAGGTGCTTTTCTTGGCGGCATGGCTGGACGCTGCCCGGAGTGCAAGGCTGGCAAGCCGTTCGCGCCGGCAAACTTTACTACAGGAGGCTTTCCAGGCCCAAAATGGGCTGGAGGTGTGTGAAGCGCATGTGCAGGGTGCGCACATGCACATTACAGGGGCGCATATGCAATGCGGGTGTGTGCGTGCGTGCGCACATGTGCAATGCAGGGTGCATACGCAGGAGGGGTGTCCGCGTGCATGCGCAGGGGGGATTCGCATTGCCTTATGGGTGCTGGCACGCACGCACGCACGCTGTTGCACACGCACGCGCACAGTTTTGGCACACAACAAGAAAAAGGTTTGCCATCCCTGAGCTATGGAGACCGGGGCGTGCCACCGCTCGAGGATAGCAAGTGCACGCCCCCACAACATGATACGGCCCCCTGCTCCCGCTATATCTGCCCCTCCCACTCAGCGTATTGATAGAAAAGTCCTCAACAGAATGGACTCTAATGTCCCACTTACCCCCGGAATCCGCACCCTCCGTGGCCCAACTGACAGCTGGACCGGACCCCTCCCCCCATGGGTTACCCTCCAAACCCACTCCCACCCCTTAAAATCCTTAAAAATCTATCAAAAAGTTTCCCTAGAAAACCCCTCAATCCCCTTTTTGCGACATGCCACCTCTCGGGGTGCCAAAGCCCGTCATAAAGGTAGGCCCTTGATAGAGTGGAGGGCCACACCTGCGAGAGGGGGGAGTCTCACAGAATAAAAAGTTCTGTTGGCGAATACATCTAATTAATTAATTAATCAATTAATCAGGGGAAATCCACGGCCTGGGGGTTAATCAAGGTAGTTCAAAATCTGGAAAGGGGTATCCAGTCAATTCCAAGTCAATAAACTCCACTGCTCTCTCACAGCAGTGGATGGAGTCTTAAGCCGTTTCGAGGCCAGATGTCGAAACCAGCTGCCCTCTCACGAAAGCTGGGGAGGGCCAGAAACCGCAGTCATCATCCGGCTCCATGCAAGACTTGAAATCCGGAATATATCCCTCTACAATTGGGAAGCATTGATGACAACCACCAATCTACAGGCCTGCGGGCCAAGAAAAGACTCTGATGGCTCCGGCGGCTGCACCTTAGGCGAATCAGGAGGCGAGTCAGGAGGCCATAGAAGTCCATGGGAGGCAGATATCATCTCATATTGTTCAGAGGCACCTCCAGATGATAAGTGGCCTCACAGAGGCTAACAGACCACATGGGGCATAAAAGCCTGGCCCGAGGTCTTTTACGGCCGACAAAATCAGCAATGTTTCTAGCTCACCCCCATCCACATAAGGGGGGGGGAGCCTCTGGAAGGACCAGGGGTGGTCCTCCAAGTGGGCCACCCAGCCATGGCCATAACAGGCAGTTCCAAGGTACAAGCATTGATGGTATAGCTCGTATTGTGGTCAGAGTGCCTCTCGCTCTCCCAATACAGGCCTCCTATCCCTTTTCGCCCTCTCTGGCGTTGTCTCTCACAGCTGCTCGTCCCAGTATTAAAGCCAGTGCCAGCCCCGACGATGCCAGCCCTCCGAAAACACCTCCATCCATCGCTGGGCCTCACAGGAAGCCCCTGCCATCCCCTCGGAGTCCCTAGAGCTCCAGCGAGGGGCTGCATCGCCGACGCCGCCATCGCCTGTTCCACCAGCCTGGCAGTCGCGGGGAGACGCCGAGGCCGCTCTCCCCGCTTGTAGAGCCACAGCGCAGCGCAGCCGCCTCCATCTCCTTCCTGACCGTCGCATCCTGGAGAACTACCAGCTCTCAAAAAGGTGAAAGAGGATCGGTGAAAAGCTCCCCTCACCAGACATGGGGCAAAATTAGCTGGTCCAGCCCCCGAAACCCCCCAAAAGCCAGAGAATATCCCCCCGGTATCACCTCCACTCAGCTGGAAGCGGCCATCTTGGACATGCACAGAGGGATTTCTTTATTATCAAGCAACAAGCCTGATGTCAATTAAAGAATGGATAACTTTAAGGAATATTGGATTATTGAATCTAGAAGGGCACAATTTGTTGATGGGGTGGCATGCTTTTTTATGGTATAAAAGAACAAAAATAGAGGGGTATTTTAGAAGACACCACATACATGAGGCTCTGTTATTGAATTGGGAGAAGATTAAAAAGCAACATTATCTGAAAATTCCAATCCGGGTATCTACAATTGAAGCATTTTCATATTCAGTAGTATTCAGAAGGGAACAAATTGTTAGATATAGTGAATTAATGGATGAAAAGGGTGAACTTAAACCGAAGCAAGAATTAGAAAAACAAGGTTTCAAAATGGATTGGTTTTCTTATTGCAAATACGTTCTAGATATGAAGATCTTAAACAAGAAGGTTTATTGAGTAATTTAGATAAGATTTTAATGGGTTCTGATGACTATGTGATTAAAAAAATATATGGCTACTTCTTACAGGTAAAATTGGAAGAAGAACAAGTTAAAGAGTCAACGATAGAATGGGGGAAAATTTTGGTCATGGTATTTAGAGAAATGGCAAAAATTGTGGTCTCGGAATTATAAAATGACAATGTCTACTGTTATGTCCTTATAAGGGCATCCGGCCGGGGATTGGCTAATCCACCGGGCAGGAAATTTGAAACACTGTCATTGGACGGCCGGTCTGCCGGAGCGCTATAAAAGAGCTCCGGCAGCATAGCCGCCCGTCTGTTCTGACTTAGTTAAGAGCTGAATAAAACTTGTTGAACAGACCCCGCTGGTCTCGTCTCCTTTCCCTGCGCCCGATCTAACACTGGCGACGAGGATTTGTAAAGAACCGCCACGTGGAACAAACCTCGCTCATTGAGCTAACCTCACTGAGCTGGAGTCACTGAGCTGGTCACTGAACAATGGAGGCTTCGCAAGCCGCAATGGCTCCGATCTCCAAATTCGACCCGAGTGGAGAAATGGACATCCTACTTGGTACGGTTCCGCCAGTTTCTGCGAGGAAACAACTACCAGGACATCTCCGATGAACGGAAGAGAGCCCTTTTCCTGGCACACTGCAGCTCCGAAGTGCTAGAAATGGCCATCGACCTCGTGTCCCCGAGGAACATCGAAGAGATGTCATGGGCTGAACTGCAAGACGTGCTCAAGGAGCACTACACACCCACAGGGACTCCCATTGCCAACAGGTTCACCTTCCAACAGAGAAATCAATTGGAAGGGGAATCCATCAAAGATTTTGTTGCGGCTCTCTGGCAACTCGCATCCAATTGTGAGTTCGACAACGTGGAGAATGCCATAAGAGATCGCATCGTCTTCGGCATGAGGGACATTGGACTCCAAAGAAAGTTCCTCAGCTTGAAGAAAATTCTGCTAAAGGACGTCGTAGAGGAGGCGATCGCAGCCAAAATCTCTCAATGCGGCAGCGGCTACATGATGAGCGGAGTCGATCATTAGACCTCCAGCATCCACACCATTGATGACAAGGCCGCAAACTTCCATGCCACCGTCCTTGTGGAAGGGACGCCCTGCTCCATGGAGGTAGATTCGGGATTGAACTACTCCATCATGGACTGGCATCAGCTGAAGCATCTGAAACCAGAGGTCTGCAAAAGGGACCTCAAGCCTCTGCGGGCGCGCCTTGTTGACTTCAGCGGCAACCCTGTCGAGATCCTGGGGAGGACGTCACTCCGGGTCACCTACCACGATTTCCAAGGTGTCCTACCCATCACCATTGTGGGGCACAGCTGCCCGAGCCTGCTGGGGATGGAGTGGTTTGAGCCATTGGGGCTGTCAATCAGCGGGATTCACCAAATTCGCAGGGATGAACTCGACAACCTCATCGAAGAGTTCAAGGAAGTCTTCGATGGTAAGCTGGGGAAATTTGTGGGAAAACCTATCTCTTTTAACCTGGATAAGGCAATTACTCCCATCAGGCTAAATGGGAGAGAGTTCCGTTCGCCTTGAGGCCCAAGGTCGACGCCCAGATAGATAAGCTTATTGCCCAAGGCGTCCTGGAACCGATCGATCATGCTGCATGGGAGACCCCCGTTGTGACCCCGATAATGCATGATGGGTCTGTGCGCATCTGCGCTGATTACAAGTGTTCAATAAATAAGGCCCTCCAGCAGAGCGCATATCCAGTCCCAGTGGTGCAACATCTGCTGCACTCACTTGGGAGCGGATCAATATTCGCAAAATTGGACCTGACCCAAGCTTACCAGCAACTGCCAGTGGATGAAAAAACTGCGGAGGCACAAACAATTGTCACCCATAGGGGGGCTTTCAAATGCACGCGCCTCCAGTTTGGAGTCAGCGCAGCCCCAGGGATTTTTCAATCATTTATGGAGCACCTTCTCCAAGGCATTCCAGGGGTGGTCCCTTACTTCGATGATGTCTTGATCTCCGGGCACTCTAAAACCCAACTGCTCGAGCGCCTGTGGATAGTCCTACAGCGATTCAAGGAGAAGGGTTTGAGAGTCAGGAGAGACAAGTGCATCATTGGAGTCCAGGAAGTCGAGTTCCTGGGTTATCTCATTGATAAAAATGGCATCCACCCCACCAAATCTAAAGTTAGAGCAATTCATGAAGCTCCTACCCCCCAAAAATAAGACAGAGCTTCAGGCGTTTCTGGGACTTCTGAATTTTTACACTGTCTTTTTGAAACAGAAAGCCTCCGTGGCTGAACCGCTCCATCGCTTGCTGGGGAAGGCGGCTCCCTGGAGATGGGGGGAGGAAGAGGAAGCAGCATTCAAATCTGTCAAAGACCTGCTATCTTCCAAGAGTGTCCTCATCCAATACCACGAGACACTCCCCCTACTGTTGACGTGCGACACATCTCCCTATGGCATCGGAGCTGTCCTCAGCCACCAGTTCCCAGACGGGAAAGAAGCACCCATCGCTTATTTCTCAAAAACGCTGTCCAGCGCTGAGAGAAATTACAGCCAGCTGGACAAAGAAGCCCTGGCCATCGTCGCTGGCATCAAGCGCTTCCACGAATATTTGTATGGGCGGAAGTTCACCGTCATCACAGACCACAAACCTCTGCTGGGGCTATTGTCAGGGGACAAACCCACACCGAACTACACATCACCCAGGATGACACGCTGGGCAATCTTCTTGGCTGGGTACTCTTATGTGCTAAGCCACAGACCCGGCAGCAACATCAGCAACGCTGACGCATTGAGCAGATGCCCGTCGAGAGACCTGGTGGAGGACCCAGCCCCCACCCTGGGGCTGCATCACATCGATGATGATCAGGCTTGCCCGGTGACCTCCGCAGACGTGGCAGCGCAGACCCAAAAAGACCGGACTTTGAAACAGGTGCTGTCTTGGGTGCTGTGCGGGTGGCCGACGGGACAGCTGACCAATGACCTCAAACCATTTGTGAAGAAACAGCAGGAGCTGTCATCCATGAAAGGCTGCCTGCTACGGGGAGACAGAGTCGTGGTTCCCCAAGCGCTGCGCCGAGAGACTTTGAAAACTTTACACAACGGGCACCCTGGCATAGTGCACATGAAGGGACTGGCACGGAGTTACGTCTGGTGGCCATCTTTGGACAAGGACATTGAAGACTGGGTCTCCAGATGTGACCCATGCCAAAAAATCCGCCCCGCCCCACCTCAAGCGCCTATTGCCAAATGGGAGACACCAAGCAACCTGTGGGCACGGGTGCACATTGACTTTGCGGGGCCAATGCAGGGGAAGTACCTTCTGATAGTGGTGGACGCCTTTTCCAAATGGCTCGAGGTCATTCCCCTGGCATCCATCACAACAGAAGTCACCATCAGAGCTCTCCGGCGCCTATTTACAACCCACGGGCTACCGGATGTGCTCGTTTCCGATAATGGCCCGCAGCTGACCTCGAAGCCCATGGAGGAGTTCCTGGCCGGCCTGGGCATCCGTCATGCCCTCTCTGCCCCCTACAGACCGGCGGGGAACGGGCAAGCCGAGAGGATGGTGAGGTTTACCAAGGAGGCACTTGCCAAAATGGGACCGGGCGATTGGCAAGAGAAAATTGATAATTTTCTCCTGATCCAGCACATTACGCCACATGCCACCACCAAAAAGAGCCCGGCTGAAATGCTGATGGGCAGGAAGCTGAGGTCACCCCTGGACTGGCTGCACCCCCTATACCACTCTGAGGTCACAGCAACCGCAAGCCGCCCACTTCGGGGCTTCACCACAGGCGACCCGGTTTTCGCGCTCAATTTCCATGGACTACCGAAATGGCTTAAAGGAAGAATTGAGAGCGTAACTGGCCCGAAGTCCTACACTGTTGAGCTGCAAGACGGAGTGGTCTGTAGATGTCACATCGACCAACTCCGGAAGAGGTGGGGAGGAGCAGAGGAAAACCAACCAGAAGAGGTAGTCCTGCACCACCCCGACGAGGTAGGACGAGAACACCCCCTCGAGGTAGTCCTGCGCCACCCCGACAAGCCTGGGCAACAACACCCCCGCGAGGTAGGACGGTGCCACCCCGGCGAGGCGGGCCGACTAGCCAACCAGGAACTATGCCACAAATACCAGGTAGACCGGGGACACCGTTGCGGAGCCAACCTACACCACCTCGGCGAGGCAGCCCAGCACTACCCCAGCAAAGAAGAACTCCAACAGCGTTCCACAGTAGACCGGGACCTGTTCGACAAGGGGGCCCAACAACAACCCGACGAAAGGGGCCAGCGACACACCAGCATAAGGGACCCAAGCTGCCCGGCAGAAAGACTCCAAATAGTCTTCGACCACCCCCACAAACAACAACCCGACAAGGTTGACCTGCACCACCCCGACAGCGTCGACCACCAACCCAAACAGATGAAAGAACATTTGCAAAATAAAAAACGAAAACCAGGAGACTTACCGGCCAGCAGTCGTCCACCTTCAGATGACATCAGTGTCCAGTACCGTGATACCTGGCACCCAGGCCAGGGAGGAGATCAGCAGGACCAGCAGAGAAACCCCAGGGTTGTGACCGGAGGTGGGACAACGAGGCCCGCGCCTTCAACGGCCGCATCACAGCCCAGCAGCAAGGCCGGAGGTGCACGGACGGGTCCAGCACCGTCAACGGCCGAGCTCCGGACATTCCCAGGACGAGAGCCGGAGGGAGCAGGAACAACCTACATCCAGGCAGGCGGCGAGGCACAGACTGAACTGCACAGGTCGAGCAGAACCTCTAGACGCCCCGCCTACCTGCGTGACTACGTTCAATGATTGGCATAAGCAGTACCTGTTTATTATCTAGGGGGGAGGAGTGTTATGTCCTTATAAGGACATCCGGCCGGGGATTGGCTAATCCACCGGGCGGGAAATTTGAAACGCTGTCATTGGACGGCCGGTCTGCCGGAGCGCTATAAAAGAGCTCCGGCAGCACAGCCGCCCGTCTGTTCTGACTTAGTTAAGAGCTGAATAAAACTTGTTGAACAGACCCTGCTGGTCTCGTCTTCTTTCCCTGCACCCGATCTAACATCTACAGCTTATAAGGAGAATTTGTATAAGATGTTTTACAGGCGGCACCTACCCCCGACGACGATAGCCAGAATTTTCAAGAATAAATCGGAGAAATGTTGGAAGTGTCATCAGACTCCAGGGTATTACCATATGTGGTGGATATGTGTAGAAGCTAAAAGATATTGGACTAAGATACACACGTGGCTGGAAAAAATGAAAAAGAAACATATTGACTTCAAACCAGAGATTTTTTATTGGGGATTTTACCAGAAACATACAGCAGAGAATTGCAATATTTAATTGTGAATTTTAACAGCGACTAGAATTGTATTTGCTAAAAATTGGAGAGAAATTGCCTAATGATGATGTTATTAAGAAAATTATGGAATGTGCTGAAATGAGTAAATTGATATTTGAAATTAAAAAACAGGAAGATAAACTATTATTTGATAAGGAATTTGTTTTATCAATGGATAGATAATAAATCATGGAATTGAAGTATGAAATAGGGGGTTGATGTAAAGACAAAATATCTGATGCTTTTTCTTTCTATAAAAGATAAAAATTTCTGTTATAAATTGGTATTTTAGAAATGGATTTATGCACAAGAGAATATTTAATGTTCGACTCACTGTCTGTAATTGTTTGGAATGATGGTTTTATGTTTTGTTTTTGTTTTAAAATAAAAAAAATTTAAAAAAATAAATTCTCCAAGGGGCTTAAGCTTCCTAGTCACATTTCTTGAGGTGAATTTCCTACTCAATCCCTATGTAAAAATGGTTTTTCCTCATCATAGTTTAGCTTTCTATTCCTTTTTCAGGATCTTCCTTTTCTTTCATCAAAAGAGACCGGAGGGGTCCCTGCCCTTTCTCCTCCCCCCTTTGGTGAGAGGCTGAGCGAATAGTTTGAGAAGGGCAGCTGCATGTATTGAATTAGAGAAATGAAAAAGAAATAAATTAAAATTGTTTTCCTGATTGTGGCCTTCCTGCCTGTGTCCCATTGCCTCCCCTTCAGGCGGGAGTTCCCAACAACCGCAAGACACCAGCTGTCTTTCCCACAGAGGCTCCTGGTCCTCCTCTTCTGACCGCCCGGCTGTTTCTGACAGGATTTGGACCCTTTGGAGGCCTCCCACAATCTCTGCGGAGCCTTCAGGGTGGCTGTTCTTGAGGGAAGCGAGTTCAAATCCTCCAGAGAGATTTTTCTTCATCTCCACAGACAATTTTTGGACAGGAAAGAGACGAAGATGGAGAAAGTGCTGCCTCTGAAAACCACAAAGCTTTTCTTGGGCTGGCAGGCATTGCGAGGGGCCTTTCCTCCTACTCCCAAGCCCATCATCCCTGCCCCCTCCCTTCCCCTCAGACGCACTCCTGTTTCCCGCCTTTTCTGCAATTCTGGCACTTTGCCCGTAATCCACCAGGGGGCGCCCTCTGCCAAAAGAAGGGGACTCCGGGTGCTTCCCCATTGGTTCACTGGAGGGTGAACGTCATGGCCGATTTTGTAGGGATGGCCGGGAAAGAAGTAACATCATGAACGCTTGCCGCTCTAGGACGGTGCACTCGCTTTCCTTAACCTCTGGGGCTCCGCAGGAGGCGGAGAGGCTGCGGGAGAGTTTGGGGGGGGATCCAGAAGTTCCCCTGGTGAGTTGGGGGCTCTTCCTGGGCAAAGGGAGGGGGAAGAGGGAGGGACCCTCTCCTAGCCCTCCTCCGGCTTCAACCCCAGATCCCATGCTCCCCAGCCGCCCTCTCCATGCAAAGAGCCCGAGTGGGGGGAGGGGAGGGTCAGCCTTGCTGAAGCCCAGAAGGTTCAGTGGCTCAATTCCACTTTCTAATTCTTGGTATTTATTTTTCTTTCCATCTCAGATACACAAAGTCGAAACCATTTGACAAATTTGCAAGGCAAACTTATTTTGGGGGAAAATAAAAAGATGAGAATCCCTTGCAGGGATCAGTCCTGCAGCACCAGAAATGATCCCATGAAGGAAAAGGCATCTGGAGACCCACCAGAGTCCTTGGAGCCATTTGGAGTTGGTCTGCAGGACAGAGAAAGGATGGAGACCCAACCTTTTGGAAAGGAGGGAAGCGGAAAAGGCCCTTCAGCTGCTCAGC
>WNWU01000233.1:0-16232 GCA_012654045.1 Ptyas mucosa
CTCTCTCTCTCTCATTGTTATGCCTTTCCCATTTAGGCATACGCATTGCCCCCCCTGAGCCCATTTGTTTTGCCCATGATCTTGTAATGGGTCTGTGTTGTTCTTCCTCACCCCCTCTATCTTCCTCATTCTGCTGTTTCCCTAACCTACTCTCTTGCTCTCTATCAGGGTTTATCTCACCTTCATTGGGCCACCCTCCCTGCCTAAGGGAGGAAATTTGTCCCCGATCTCCATTCAGTCTTAGTGATCAGTCCTCCGTAAGTCTTTCCTGATGCTGTAAAGCCTGGTATGCCGGTGGTATGTCAATATGTCTATTAAGGGAGTTGTTGTTAGAAAACCAGGCTTCTTTCAAGAGGCGCCCTCCTTTTGTTTCATCATGGGCAACGACTTCGGTCTCTTGGAAGTTGAACTCGTGACCATGCTCCTCCATATGCATCCAAATCTGGGAGCGCTGTTCCTTACGTCTGACCGCTAGTTTGTGCTCATGCATGCTCGTTTTCAGTCATTTTGATGTTTCTCCTATGTACTGACCTGTGGAATTGCTGCAGTTAATGCGGTAAACTATTGAGGAAGTCTCCTCCTTTGGCAAAGCTTCTTTCAGGCGCATTACTCTCTTCCTCAGTGTTTGGTCAGGTCTGCGTGCTACTTTAACCCCATGTGGTGCAAGGATGTGTGCCGTGGTTTCGGACACCCCCTCTACGTATGGGAGTACCCTCCATGTTGATGTTCCGCCTGCGCCCTCCATGGGCTGCCGGGCCCTAGGTGTAATACATCGATGGATAAAATCCCTCGAATAACCATTAAAGTTACAGACCTGGTACAGGTGTGCACGTTCTTTTGCTTTGGCTGCCCGTGTGCTGCAGTGAGTATCTTTCCTGCTAAATAATGTCCGAATACAACTAATTTTGTGCGCATTAGGGTGACTGCTTTTGTTGTGTAATATGCGATCTGTACTTGTGGTCTTTAGGTATACTTCCGTGTTGATGCTCCCATCTGGGTTGCAGTTGATTTGCACGTCAAGGAAGGCTAGTTTATTATTGGCCTCCTCTTCCATAGTGAATTGGATATCCGGGTATATTGAATTGAGGATTCCCATGAACCTGGTGCTATCCTTTTGTTTAATGATGGTGAATGTGTCATCGACATAGCATGCCCAAAACTTGGGTTTGTATATTTTCATCGCTTCCTGCTCTAACCGCTGGAGGACTGCCTCCACAATCACCCCCGAGATTGGTGATCCCATCGGCGTGCCCTTAATTTGTTCATATATTTGGCTGTTGAATGTAAAATAGGTTTTGAGGCAGAATTTCAGTAGGTGGATGAGGTCGTCCATGCTGGGGGTTTGGGGGTTTCTTGGTTCTGCTGTCAATAATAAATCTTGGATGGTCTGTATGGCTGTACGACACTCTGACGAAGTCGGTAGGGACCGACGAAAGCTTAGTATAAGTTTTAAAATAAAAAAAATTAAACTTTCAAATGTTCCGGAGATTGTGATGTCTATCATCTCTTCTATATTTATACCTGGAACTCGCATTTTTAGGACAATTCTTAATATATACATATATATGCAATTTCTTTCTAGCCAGGTTCTACCTAGGTAAGCTAAGATGTTCTTCAGCCCTGGTTCTGTGAAATCTCATTCACAGGGCTGATAGATATGGATCTATCTGAGTCTCCCATAGGCCAACACAGAGTTGCAGTAAAAAGCCCAGAAGTTGTGAATGAGATTTCACAGAACCAGGGCTGAGGAAGATCTTAGTTTACATAGGTAGAACCTGGCTAGAAAGAAATTGCATATAAAGCCTACGAAAAAGGAAAAAGATACATATATATACATATATATATGTTTTCTGAGGTTTTCGCGGGTGTTTGTATGTAGGTCTTTGGTTATTCGGGTTTTCTCCCGTGTAAAATTGGAAGTGTCTTGGCGACGTTTCGACGAAGTCTCATTCGTCATCTTCAGGCTGGTGTTCTCGGCTTCGTGCTTCCATACACACACACACACACACACACACACACACATATACACACACACATATACATATATGTATATCTTGGTGTATTCGGGTTTTTTCCCATGTAACATTGAGAGTATTTTGGCAACGTTTCCGCAAATCTCATCTGCCCTCATTAGGCCAATGCAAGGGTCTTTAACAGCAACAGCCATTTCTCAGAGAGGTTTTTCAAAGCATGTTTTTAAAAGCCTCTCTGACGATCCAAGCTGAGTTGCCTGATTGTCAGATATTTTTTAAAAAGCCTATCTGACGATCAGGCAACTCAGCTGGGATTGTCGGAGGCTTTTAAAGCATTTTTTTTCTGCAACCTCTTCAGCGGAAGAGGTGGTTAAAAAAATTCTTTGAAAAGGCTCTGACGATCCCAGCTGTGTTGCCTGATTGGCTGAGGCTTTTCAAAGTATTTCTTTTACCACCTCTTCCGCTGAAGAGGTTGCAGAAAAAAATGCTTTGAAAAGCCTCTGACATCCCAGCTGAGCTGTGCAATCATCAGAGGCTTTTTTTTTCTTTTAAAAGCATATTTTCGGCGGAAGAAGTTGTAGAAGTTTTTTAAAAGTTAAAAAAAAGGCCTGTGATGATCGTGTGGCTCAGCTGGGCATGGTGGAGTGGGGGGTGTGCAGGGATTTTTGCTACCGGTTCTCCAAACCACCCGCTGCCATCGCTACCGGATTGGGCGATCCGGTCCGAATCGGGAGCATTTCACTCCGACACAAACACACACACACACACACATATGTGTGTGTGTGTGTGTGTGTATACACACACACACACACACACACACGTATATATACTGTATACACACACAAACACACACACACACACATATTTTGTGAATTAAAAATTCTTTCAGCTTTTCTAATATTTACTCTCTGACTTTCAATTTATTTGGAGAAATATATACAAGTGCTGCCTTCTAGGGAAATCTGAACGTTTAACAACACAGAATTAATTTCATGCTTTGTTTTATATCGGCTGTTCACTGCCCTGAGTCCTGCTGGAGAAGGGTGATATAAAAATCAAATAAAATTCAAATTCAATTCAATTTGGCTTTATACCTGAGGAAATTTATAGATGCTCAAGACATTGGAAATATGATCAAAGAGTTCAGAATCCATCTCTTCAAGAATCGCCAACAGGTTCTTTTGTTTTCCACATCTGTAGTTTGGGATGTTTTCCTGTCCTGTAGACAGCACATCCAGCATGGCCTCATATGTCATTCTTGCACTGAAAAAGTTTTCATAGATGTTGTAGCCCAGGGTGATGTTGGGTAAGAGCCTTGAATTCTGGTTGACTTCATGAACAGCCAATAAGAAGGGCAGAATGTAGTAGAAATCGTTCCCACTGCAGCATAAGAAATTCCATCATCTTTTTTTTTTGCTCTATATCAACGATTTATGTGATCAACTTAAAAGCAATTTAGTTTGGATTTTCATGAAGATAATCAACTTCATGTCAAAGTTCCAATGGATGCCCTAATTAAATCATGAGCCTCGAGCCAAGCTTCAAAAGGAATCCAGTTATTTATTAGGAGTTTCATGTCAGCATGTTCCCAAGTGAAGCCAACTCTGATGCCACATAAGTTACGTCCCAATCATGACCCTGTTTCCTCCCTTCCTCCAGGGTTTGTCATCAATCATATTCGGCAATGGAGCAATTTCGCGGGTTGTAGAGATTACTCCTCACGAACCGCTGTGGTAACCCTGAGATACAGCCTTGAGAGAGATAAGTCTGAACTGTGCATCTGTCTTTGGCTGCCGTGCTGTTTTCTCAGTTTCCCATCCCCCCTTGCCTATGGCAACTTGAGAGCAGGCCAGGGATACTTTGCAAGTTGACATTTCAATTAAATTATGTCAGGATCAAAGGAATCCTATCAAAATCACCAAAACTGATTCTTCCTATCATTTTTTAAAAAATTTGATTTATATGCCGGCCTTCTCTGGAGACTCAGGGCGGCTTACAAGGCGTTAAGCAATAGCCTTCATACTTTTGTATATTTATACAAAGTCATCTTATTGCCCCCACAATCTGGGTCCTCATATTACCTACCTTAGAAAGGATGGAAAGCTGAGTCAACCTCGAGCCTGGTGAGATTTGAACTTACAGTAATTTCAGGCAGCTGAATGTTAATTACAACGCTTTAGTCTGCCACGCCAACTGTGCAAATGAACAGTGCAAAGAAATAGATGAAAAGAAAAGAATAGGGAGGACCAGAGATCTCTTCAAGAAAATTGGAGATATGAAGGAAACCTTTCATCCAAAGATGGGCATGATAAAGGAGCAAAATGGCAGGGATTAACAGAGGCAGAAGAGATTAAGAAGAAGTGGCAAAATTACACAGAAGAACTATATGAGAGCCGTATCTTCCCAGTCCTCAAGAATGCGAATAAGGGTTGCTACCAAATGTACATGTATAGGCTGTGAGCATATGATTTCTTCCTTTTATATCACCCTGGAGAGGACTAACAGTTGGGATTCAAGTGCTAGATTAGCAAGTGGTATTACCTATCTGAAGATGGATATCTCTTCACCAAGCCTTCTTTAGACCTAGAGATTTGCTGCAAAATACTCATGGCTTCCATAAGGAAGGCTGAGCGTCAAAGAATTGAGGACTTTGATCTATAGTGGTGGAGAAGACTCCTGTGAGTCTCTTGAACTGCAAGGTGATCAAGGGAATCAACCCCGACTGCTCTTTAGAAGGCCAGATCATGAAGATGAAACTCCAATACTTTGACCACCTAATGAGAAAGAAGGACTCATTGGAGAAGAGCCTGGTGCTGGGAACGATTGAGGGCAAAAGAAGAAGGGGACAGCAGAGATTGTGGTGGCTGGATGGAGTCACTGAAGCAGTCAGCATGAGTTTAAATGGACTCTGGGGGATGGTAGAGGACAGGAAGACCTGGAGGAACATAGTCCATGTGGTAGCAATGGGCTGGACACAACTTCGCGACTAACAACAACAACATTCATGGCTTTAGAGTTATTGTCCTATATTCTACAGTTAACTACAGTTAATGTGATTCCTCTGTGATTAAACATTAACTTATCCCATAAAGTTTCTCCCCTCCTTGAATTTGGTTTTTAAAAAGTAATCCTTTTATTTAAGCCAAAAAGAACAAGGAAGCCAGAAAAGTGGCAAATGTGTTAAAGGGTGGAAAGAAAGAGCAGAGAGGGTGGTAGAAATTATAGAGTAAATGTAAGGAAGGGGAAGAAACAGATCTCACTCTGTTCTAGGGTATCATTCAATTACTTTATTGGGAGTTACTGTTTAACTATTGTTAATAAATAAATAAAATAGATATGAATAAATAGGTTGCTGACTCTCCACAGTCCCAAGGTAGTCATTTTGAAAGCAAGCAGAATCCCATCCAGGCAGGATTCATTGTGGGAGAGAGTTGGTAGTGCCCAGTGTTGCCCAGTGTTGAGGCTGACACTTGTGGAAGAAGTTAAAAAGAAACTTTGCAAACTCAGGTTTTACAAAATCATCAGGTTCCCCAGGAGCCTTTCCTCTAAAGCAAATTGGGATGAGCAATAATGACTTGCCTTTCTGAAGGTGAGGAATTGGGGAAAAGAAATCATTCCTAGAAAAGACATTGGAGGTATGTGGTTGAAGAAGATGATGCAGCAAAATATCGATTTAAAACCTAGACTATTCCTGTTGTGGATAATACCAGAAGCTTATAGTAAAGAAAATGTATACTTGATTATTCATGTAATAACTGCAGATAGAATTGTATTTGCACAAAATTTGAAAAGTGAAGAAAACCCTATGGATGAAAATATGATTAAGAAAATATTAGAATGTGAAGAAATGAATAGATTAACACTTGCAATCAAAGGAAAGGAAGAATCTGATTATTATAATATATGGGAATTATTCTATCACAGGTTGGAGAATAAATATGAAAGCAATGTATTATAAAGACAAATAAGTTAAGAAGAGAAATGTTATAATAGTAGGTATGTTAAATATTAGTAGTAATATAAGAATAGTTGCAAATAATGAATATGGTGGTAAATTTTAATTGTCATGGCACAAAAATATGTACTCAAACGACATATTGTTTACTGAAAGAGCGAATTTTTGTATTAAAAGAAAATTTTAAAAAGTTTTATATATATACTGTATATATAAAAAGAAAAGATATTGGAGCTGGTAAAATCAATCACCAGAATCCTTGGACCAGCTGACAATTACCTTTTCAGGTGGTGGGTTGGAGGTTTGGAGAATGAAAATTCGTACAATATAGATACAATTCCAGACATTATTCCCGTAATCCAGTAGTCTCCTGGCTTGTAGTAATGGAACCACTCCTTTTCTTCTATGATCACCTTAAATGGACATTTCATCAGCGTACTGGCACAGGGAATTTGAGACAGAAACTGAAGCAGAAAAAGCTGTACATGCAGCAGCAGCAACATTTGACATACAGTATACTGCAGGAGATCCTTCCTACAGTTCTTTCTTCAGCAAAGAGCTAAATCTCAGAGATCACAAAAAGACCACAACTACAGTGAAGAAGGTCCCGTTTGCCCCCAGAATTGGAAGAGCTATCTGCAATTTCAGACTGCTACAGTATTTGCCCAGCTTTACCCCAAACTCTGATCTCATCACAGGAGGCTGTTACAAATCAGATTATCACATGCTGTCTATCCCATTTGTTGTCACATTGATTGGCCACTAATTGTGGTGGTGGAAATCCCATGAACCTTGTTCAAAGGAGAATAAATAATCATGATTTTAATAATTAGAAGGGGAATTGGGAATGAACCTTGGCCATAAAAGTGTGCCATTGGAGAAAAGAGTTTTCGTTGACTCAGGAAAATAATCCTAATTTGAGAGTCGAGAAAGGAACAATTCAGGGAAGTTTGATTGTTTTTAGTCTCCAAATTTATTCTTGAGATTGTAAAGATTAATTTGTGGAAAAACAGTTCAACACTGTTGAACTAGGCAGTGGGCCATTATAATTCCTTCTTATTTTGTCTGGAGTGAATGAGGCCATCTTCTTCAATGAAGGTTAGATACTCCAGAATGGTTAACTCCAGATCATGAAATATTGAACAATCAATTGTTGTAGATGATGAGCCACGGTGACACAATGGTTAAGTGCAGTACTGCAGGCTACTTCTGCTGATCACTGGCTACCAGCAGTTTGGCAGATTGAATCTCACCAGGCTCAAGGTTTACTCAGACTTCCATCCTTAAAAGGTCAGTAAAATGAGGACCCAGATTGTTGGGGGCAATATGCTGACTCTGTAAACTGCTTAGAGTGGGCTGTAAAGCACTATGAAGTGGTATATAAATATAAGTGCTATTGCTATTGGACCCTCTATTTAAATGTATTGTATCTTTCAAAATGTAAAAGATGGTTACATCTTTTACATTAAATGCCTTAATGGTTACAAACAAGATCTAGTCAAAATTCCCTTGGCCATTAATCTGAAACAATGGCCCATTACTGACTTCTTCATGATAGTGTGTCATCCTGGGTGACAAGGCAGTAGGAGTAGGCCAGTCCCCTGCCAGGAGACCCAAAAGTGGCCAATGATCTGTGATGAGTTCGAATTCCCTGCCAAACAGGTACTCGTGGAATTTTTTGACTCCTGAGACGGCTGCAAGGGCCTCCTTGTCTAGCTGGCTGTAGTTACCCTAGACAGAGTATGGGAGTGGTATGCAATTGGTGCCTCTAGACCGTTTGGCAGTCTATGGCTCAGGACAGTTCCCAAGCCAAACGGGGACGCATTGCAGACTAGCACAAGGGGAAGCATTGCATTATATTGGATGAGGAAGCTTTCGGCTGAGAGGAGTTTCTTAACTGCCACAAAGGCAGCAGCCTCAATCTTCCCCCAAACCCACGTGGACTTTTTTGCCAACAGTCTGTGTAGGGGTTCCGCTACTGTTGCCTTGTCCTTCAGGAAGATCGCGTAAAAGTTCAGGAGGCCTAGAAACGCCTGTAATTCAGCCTTGTCCTTGGGGGTGGGGGCCTCTTGGATTGCCCTGATCTTGCTCTCTGTGGGGTGAATGCTGGTTCCGTCTACCTGATACCCCAGGAATTCCACAGAGGAATTCGCAGAGGAGACTGCGATCATACATTTATTGTGTTTGACTCTGAGTTCCACACTTCTGAATTTTTGTAAGACTTGCCACAGTCTATCCCCCAGTTGTTGCTCATCTTCCACTGTGATAAGCACGTCATCAAAATATGGGATCACTCCGGGCAGCCCCTGCAAAAGTTGCTCCATGGTGCTTTGAAAAAGTCCGGGAGCTATGCTGACTCCGAATTGGAGTCGAGTACACTTAAAGGCACCTCTGTGCGTAATGATCGTCTGTGCTTCTGCTGTGGCGCTATCTACCAGTAATTGCTGGTACACCTGTGCAAGATCAAGTTTAGCGAATATCCTGCCAGGGCCCAGGGAATGAAGTAAATGGTGTACTATTGGTACCGGGTATGCGCTCTGCTGGAGGGCCTTATTGATAGAACACTTATAGTCCACACAGATGTGCACAGATCCATCTGGCTTGACTGAGGTCACAATCGGGGTCTCCCATTTTGCGTGATCTACTGGCACCAACACTCCTTGTTTGATGAGCTTGTCCAGCTCCATGTCTATTTTTGGTTTAAGGGTGAAGGGTACCCTCCTAGGTTTTAGATGAATAGGGGCAATATTGGGATCAAGACTGAAAGAGATAGGGGTCCCCACATACTTGCTGAGTTGCTCGTCGTACATGTCCTGGAATTCCTGCATCAAGTTGTCTTTCAGGGTGCTTCGCACGTTTCGGACTCCGATGAAACCCATGCTTAGGGCCATGAACCAGTCCATCCCTAGGAGGCTTGGAAGATTTCCGCTGACCACGGTGAGGAGTAGCTTCTTCTGGTATTCTCCATACTCAACCTGGAACTCGCCGACTCCTTCCAGAGGGATGCGGTTCCCTTGGTAATCGCGAAGTCGGAGTCGTTGGTGGTGTAGTCGGTGTTTCTGCAGACTGGATAGGACCTTTCTCAGCTTGTTCCATTATATGATGGTCAGTGGTGATCCTGTGTCTATTTCCATTCTACACTCGTACCCCTCGATCTCCACTGTCATGTAGGCTTTCTCTCCGGGGGTCGAGGATGCTTGAACAATTCGAATAGTGCAGGTCTCGAAGCTTTCGGATTTTCTGCTGTTCCTGTAGCCCTCTGATTTATTGGGTCTCCAGCGCTATGCCGTCTCTGCTTGGCTGATGGTGTTCCACGGCTTGTGGCTTCCCGGTTGCGTTGCTCTACAGACTCTTGCGAGGTGACACTTCCTTCTGCATTGCCGGCAAATGGCATCTTAGAAACAGCAGTTTTGCCACTGGTGGGACCCTCCACAGCTCGCACAAGCTTCTCGGTGATCCCTCCGGTTCCGATGGTACTGTTCGGTCCAGAAAACCTCTTCCTCTGATTCCTCCTCTCTCTCGGTGTATATGGTCTCTCGATGCATGGGCGCTGGCTGGTGCATCGCCCTGGGTTGTGCTATCCTCTGTAGCCCCTCGGCCGCCTTGGTGGAAGAGTCTTGAGCCCTAGCTTCGTCCAACTCAATGTGGAGTGTTAAGTTAGTCTTTGCGAGCAACCGCCTCTGTAAACGAATGTCACACACTGCACAGATTAGTTGTTCTAGGAGCATCTCATCTAGGTGTTGGTATTCGCACTGGTTGGCGGCCTTGCGCAGGGCAGCAACATACTCACTAATCGATTCTCCCTCCTGTTGCATCCATTGGCGGAACTCATACCGCTGGACATATTTCAATGGCATCGGGGCATAGTGGTCCTTCAGCAGCGTCTGGAGCGTTTGCCACGAAATGGTGTGGACCGAATTCGGTTCCAACAGCACTTCCGCCATGTCGAATACCTCAGGTCCGCAATGGGTCAGGAACATGGCTTTCTTCCTCATGTCCAGCAGCCCTTGTAGAGTGCTGGCCAACAGGAAACAGTTGAAGCGGGACATGTATGAACCCCACTTCTCTTTTGCCGGGTTGAAAGGCGCTGGTGGCATGTAGGCAGACATCGTAGGATTCTCCAGGTGTTCTGCTCACTCACCTGGCTGGATTCAGGGTTTCAGCTCTTCCGTGGCTTCTGGCCTCAGAATCCCATCCTCGTTGCCAATGTTAAGTGGGGTGAATGAGGATGCAGCAAGCCAGGAGGTGTGCGACAACGGCTCTTTTTATTAGAGTGAGAATCGAGCAACTGACCTAGGGAAACAGCTCCCTTTATATATCTTGCAGCTGTGGTGGTCAGCCAATCAGCTGATGGCCAGTTAATTCAAACTTCCTGCCCAAAACCTCTATACATAACACTGTCATATGTAGATATATACCTGTAATAATGGTTTGTTAAGGGCTTTTTTATTAATGATTAAACCTACCTGAAACATGGTGTCAGAAGCCTAAATCCATGTCTTCCGGACACATTTGAAGCATACTCCCAAAAGCTAAGCAGTGGAAGTATGGCAGCTGCTAACAGTACACCTCTGCCTGAGCCTATGAGGGTGAGTGGAGACTGCAGTAGCAATTGGAATGAGTTCAGGGCAGAGTTCGAAGATTATGCCTTAGCTACAGGCTTGGAAGAGAAGTCGGCAGCAGTCCAAGCTGCCACATTAAGGAGATTGATGGGCAGTGAATGCCTCCATATCTACAGACACAATTTAACTCTTTCTGTGGAGCAAGAAAGAGATATCAAAGTTTTTCTAGATGCTTTAGAGACTTATTTCAGACCTCTCAAAAATGTTATTTTTGAAAGATACATATTTGGCAACTCCTCGAGAGCCAGGGAACACATCCCAAACCAATCCTGCCAAGACTGCAGACATAACCCCTGTAACAACACCCTCTTGAGTTGTACAAAACAAATGTGGGATTGAAATTTAATAACACACATGTGAAGATATGCACCTGATAAAGTGGTTCTAAGTGCAGCTCAACATGAGAGCCAGCTTGACTGAAGGTGATGAACCAGAAACCAGGAGAATGTGAGTTCTAGTTCTTCCTTAATCATGGAAACTGGCTGGTGTCTGGAGATAATTACTCTGTCTCAGGCCATCCCACTCGGGGTGTTACACTGTCTTGAGTTGTACAAAATAAAAGCAGGATCTCATAATAAAAAAAAATGGTACCCTCTCGACATGAAAAGAAAAAGAAAGGAGAAAGAAAGCATGAAATGTTGTCTGTGAGAGTGTTTAAACCAGAAATTAAGCAACCAGCTCCCCAAATCTCATTTTAGAGCCCCCAAGACCATTGCGGTTCTTACCATGGGAGTTCAATGGGTACATATTGCTGCTCAGATTTCAATTCCCATCTTTGTTTGTTTGTTTGTTTGTTTGTTTGTTTGTTTGTTTTAAATGCTTTCAGTGGGTAAGCAAGGGACATTCTCTGAAATCTGGCTAATTTTAACATTTGCCCCATGTATCCCACCAGCTACAATAACAATAATGCCCATCTCTTATCTATCCAAGGTGGTCAGCAACCTCCAGATCTTTTGGACAACAGCTCTCATAATCTTTGGCCACTTGTCCACATTGGCTGCTGATTAAGAAGGAATCAGTCTGCTGACTTCTGCTTTAGACCAGGTCTGCATCATGCTTGACCTCTGCTTTCAACAAGAAGGGCCAATTTATGTGCAGATGATAATGAAGTGGTCTTCAAACTTGGCATCTTTATGACTTGTGGACTTCAACTCCCAGAATTCAACTCCCAGCATAGCGTGGCAGAGCTGGGGTGACAGCTCGCGTGCCCACAGAGAGAGGGCTCTGCGTGCCACTTTTGGCACACATGCCATAAGTTTTCCACCACTGGTTGAGACCAGGGGTGGGCAATTGTGGCTCTTTTACAACCTGTGGACTTCAACTCCCAGAATTCCTGAGACAGCTTGGCTATCTCAGGAATTCTGGGATTTGAAGTCCACAGGTTGTAAAAGAGCCACAATTGCCCACCCCTGGTCTAGATAAACCTAAACAGAATACCATTCTTAAAATATCAAAAACCACCACCCAAGATTCTCGCCTGCGCTAAATTGTATTCACATCCCCATATCTGGTTGGCTTTCTTTCCCTTATTGCGTGATTTTCATCCTTGCATCTTACCGCGATAACTTGCATATGAGTAACATAGTCCAGAGTAAGTCTTACAGATCTCTTCTTTGTCATAGCAAACTTTGCCATTTCCAGAACCACAGAATCTACAGAAGATACCCTGGGCTGACAGAGAAGAGAAGAGTGTTAAAGGGACACGAACTCCACAAACAAAGGTGTGGAGCACCTGAAGTGGTTTTGCTCAAGTTTGAATAAGAAGCAAGAATTGATTTGTAAGTACATGAATTTTCCCTAAGCAGACATATTTTGCGAGAAATCTATTTCTCTTCCTGATTAGATTACAGATTAAAAGAGTTGGAAGGGACCTTGTAGGTCATCTAATAGAGCCTCGGTGGTGCAGTGGACTAAGTGCTGTTAAGTGCTAGCACTTAGCTGCCAGCTGTCTGCAATTAGTGCGAGTTCAAATCTCACCAGGCTCAAGGTTGACTCAGCCTTCCATCCTTTCAAGGTAGGTAAATTGAGGAGCCGGATTGTGGGGGCAATAAGCCAGCTTTGTATAGAACAACACCGCTTAGGGGGTGGGGGTGAAAGCCCTAATAAGCAGGTATATACATAAAAGTATGCAGGTTATTGCTATAATACATTGTAAGCCGCCCTGAGTCTGTGGAGAAGGGTGGCATATACCGTATATACTCGAATATAAGCCGAGTTTTTCAGCCCGTTTTTCAGGCTGAAAAATGCCCCCACGGCTTATATTCGGGTCACGAAAAAAATGACTTTTTCCCTGCAACTGTTTTGGCTCCAAAGAGTGGCAATGAGGTTTGCTAAAGCCAAAATGGGGCGTTTGTGGGGGGGTGAGGCGCCCCTCCCCCGCGCCCCTTTTTGGCTCCCAAGGCTTGCTAGGGGCATGAGGGGGGTGCCTAGCAAGACTCTCTGCAGCCCCCGGAAGCAAAAACAGGCTGCGGGCGGGGCTTAAAGGGAGAAAGAAACAAAGAAATCCTCACCGTTTAGGGAGATCCCATTTGCACTGAACTTGAGTTGAGAGCTGATTGTAATTGGCTGCTAGCTAGCCTTCTTGAAATTGGCTGCTAGCTAGTGGGTTCTCCTAGCTTGGCTGTCTCAGGAATTCTGGGAGTTGAAGTCCACGGGTTGTAAAAGGGCCACATTTGTCCAGCCCTGGTATCTCTTAACAGAGGCTTCAACTTGCCTGAAATTAGATCAAGCCAGTGACTGGGTGGGCGTGGCTAGCTGGTCATGTGATATATGTGTATAGGGACTACTCAGAGGGCTGAAAAAAGTCATTTCTGACAGGTCCTCACACTTATGACTGGTCCTCACACTTATGAGCATCCTCACATTTATGCCCGTGCGGCATTCTTAAAACCATGTCATTCATTTCACAACTGCATCTCTTCACCATGGTGACAAGATAGAGCAAAAACATAAAATGTGAGGACAGTCATAAGTTCGAGGACTGGTCACAAGTGCGAGGACCAGTCAAAAATTACTTTTTCAGCGCTCTGAGTAGTCCATATGCACAAAAGGACTACCCAGAGGGCTTAAAAAAGTGATTTCTGACAGATCCTCGCACTTTTGACCAGTCTTTTTTTATTTTGAAACTTACCAGTAGCCGCTGCATTTCCCACCCCCGGCTTATACTCGAGTCAATGAGTTTTCCCAGTTTTGGGGGGTAAAATTGGGGGGGTTGGCTTATATTTGGGTTGGCTTATACTCGAGTATATACGGTAAATTGGGCTAATAATAATAATAATAATCCAACCCACCCCCTAAGCAAACTTGAGACCATTTCTGCTTCCTAGCAATGCTTTATATCTCGTGGATGGCCACAACCCTATTTAGATGTTTTTGAAGTAGACAGAGATTTCCCACAAATAGAGAGGGAAAGGTTTGATTGTATGGTAACTACTGCAAAACCAGACACGATTTTGTGCCCCTAAATGAAATAAAAACCCTAAATTAGAAAATGCATATAAAATATAACTGCTCACCAAATCCAATGACAATTTTCATATTTTCAAGAAGAAACGAGTGCAAAGTATAACCGGGAAACCCATATTGTTTAGCCAAAAATAAGACAGTGAATAAAAAATATCAGGTGCAGCTCTTTTACTTATCTTTTTCATTGCACTGTAAGCAGTTGGAAACCAATCAGTTACAACCACCGTGCATGTAGGGAGGATTAAATCTCCACCTTCTAGAGATTGCTTTGGGGAAATTCAGTTTCATCTTTGCAAAGATTATTTTTTAAAATTACAATGAAGATAACGGATTTCTGCTCTAGGGGCCCCTTTAAAAACAGCCAGTGAAGCTTTTAAAAGGCACCAAGAGCAGAAATCATATTTAGTAAGCAAGCAGCTGGAAAATGGGGGAAGCCTTAAGCCTTCTGTTGTACCCTGCCTTGTCCAGCAGACAACAAAAATCAGAAAGAGAGCTGCCATTTTTGCATTTAATCCTCACTCTCCACCCTCAAAAACTGAAGAAGTTTCGCAACTCAAATAATCCTTAACCCCAGTCAAATGATTTGGCTGTGGGGCAGGTCAAGAAAAGCAGAGGCTTCCAATGCTTAAAACAGGAACAAGTCTGTTTGGAGCAATTCAGACATTGCAAAGGGCAACTGCAGATGGATCAGGCTCTACTTCATTCTCTGGGAAATGCATGCTATGGAATGGGGTTGTCCCAAGGAAGGAACAGGGTTGTCTTGAACAGGATTGGAGAACAGGAAGTCCTGAGGTGTTTTGAATCTACCTAGAAGAATCAGGTGGGTGAAGAGTAGACTACCTAAGCAAAGGTGGGTTCTAAATTTTTTTACTACCGGTTCTGTGGGTGTGGCTTATTTTGTGGGCGTGGCTTGGAGGTCATGTGACTGGGTGAGCATGGCTAGCTGGTCATGTGACCAGGTGGCCATGGCTATGTGTATAGGGACTACTCAGAGGGCTGAAAAGAGTCATTTCTGACAGGTCCTCGCACTTTTGACTGGTCCTCACACTTATGACCATAAGGATGGTCATAAGTGTGAGGACTTATGACAATCCCGTGCAGCATTCTTAACAACCATGTCACTCATTTCACAACTGCTTGTCTTCACCATGGTGACAAGATAGGGCTAAAAACATAAAATGTGAGGACAGTCGTAAGTTCGAGGACTGGTCAAAAGTGCGAGGACTAGTCAAAAATAACTTTTTCAGCCCTCTGAGTAGTCCATATGCACAAAAGGATTCAATTATTTCTTCAAAGTGCTGATCATTGCACCCTGGCTGGAAGAACTCCAACAGGGGAGTATTTCCTCCCAACAGCAGTGTAAAAAGCTTAAAACAACCCTTCCCCTTTAAGAAAGTCAAGCAAAAAAATAGCCTCCGGAACTGGAAGTGATAGTAAGTCTAGGCATACTGCTGTAGAGGCAGTTTCTGTAATAAAGATTAGGCTAGGAAACAGCACCAAATGTTTTAATTAATCCTGACAGGATTAACCCTGTAAAGTGGAAAAAAACAAAAGGAGATTTCTTTTAACAACTGGTTCTCCCAACTGCTTAACTACTTAACTACTTAACAACTGGTTCTACCGAAGTAGAATCCCACCACTGGGTCTACCCATTTATTTTTGCAGGCACTGGTCTACTCATTTGTTTTCTTTTAACACTGATCAGCTGTAGGGCGGCCCTTTGAAGACCCCCGGCAAGAGTTTAAACAGTTTTTTCCCCTCTAGCCATCAGCTGGGACTCAGGAGGCAGCAATAAATTGGGGGTGGGGCCAAATAAAAGGTAAGAATAACCTGGGGGAGGCGGGGGGAGCAGAACCGGTTCAGTGACGTCATATCGTCACCACTACCGGCTCGGCTGAACCGGGCCGAACCCACCACTGTACCTAAGTCATCTTCCCCCTATCATGTATAGATGAATTCTGGAAAAATAAATATCTGAATATGGATGAGTTTTCCTGGAATCTCTCTCTGTGTGTGCTCTGCAGAACTAGGCACACCAGCTAATCTTATTGATTTCTGCATGGTGAGTTTTTCCAGGTTCCTGCCAATCAGCACCATTTTAGGGCCTGTCAACCAGCCATTTTACTGACTGTATCCCTGCTGTTTCTATCCTTCCAACCATTCCCTGATGGAATAGAATAGAATAGAATAGAATAGAATAGAATAGAATAGAATAGA
>WNWU01000233.1:16242-32080 GCA_012654045.1 Ptyas mucosa
AGAATAGAATAGAATAGAATAGAATAGAATAGAATAGAATAGAATAGTCTTGTTGTTCTTATTAGAAGACAGGAGATCTTCTCAAAGCTAGGTGCTCAGCAAACACGCTCCTACAAGAGTTTTCGCATCTTTCAGCTTTAAATTCAAATTGTACGTCTCTAAAGTTAAAACACCTACCAGTGCTGTAGAGGAGCAGAGCCGGGAAGCCGAGTAGAAAAATCAGATTCATCCTGGGTTTTTTAGGTCTCTCAAGTGGAAATGTCCCGAGCCAATATTAACAAGCAAAAAATAAATAAATAAATAAATAAATAAAAAAGAAATAAACAGCAGAAATTCAATGCAGGATTGGGTTTCTACTGTGCGTTCACCAAACTTCCAAGATCAACCAATAAAGCATGGGACAAAGATGCATGCGTATGTTGTCTTTTGGGAGTGAAAAGAGACAGATACTGCAGCCAATCAAAGACCCATGAGCTGGCAAACAAATCAATAACTCTGTACACGGTGCCCTTTATGTCATTTCCACAGGATCTACTCCTAAAAACATTGGGCAAGTGGTACATTTGTCTGTGATTCTGCAAGGAAAAAAAAAAAACCATGATTACTCATTCTTCCAATTCAATAGCAGAAAAAGAAGTCTTGCCCAGAAGAGAAATCCAAATGACAGCAGAATAACACCCATCAGAATAACAGAGTTGGAAGGGACTTGGAGGTCTTCTAGTCCAACTCTCTGCTTAGGCAGGAAACTCTACACCACTTTAGACAAATAGTTATCCAACATCTACTTAAAAACTTCCATTGTTGGAGCATTCACAACTTCAGGAGTCAAGTCATTCCACTTATTAATTGTTCTAACTGTCAGGAAATTTCTCCTTAGTTCTAATTTGCTTCTCTCCTTGATTATCTTCCATCCATTGTTTCTTGTCCTGCCTTCAGGTGCTTTGGAAAATAGCTTGACTCCCTCTTCTTTGTGGCAGCCCCTGAGATATTGGAAGACTGCTATCATGTCTCCCCTAGGCCTTCTTTTCATTAAACTAGACATACCCAGTTTCTGCAACTGTTCTTCCTATGTTTTAGCCTCCAGTCCCCTAATCATTTTTTTTTGCTGTTCTCTGCACCACAGCATATCCAAGGTTTGGCTGCCCACTATAGGAAGCCTTCCCCTCTAGAGAATGAAATATTTTGGGGAATATTAAAAGTAGTTGAATATTATTTGCCAAATAATTACTGCGAGTTCAAATCTCACCAGGCTCAAGGTTGACTCAGCCTTCCATCCTTCTGAGGTAGGTAAAATGAGGACCCGGATTGTGGGGGCAATAAACTGACTTTGTATAAAAAAGAACACCGCTTAGGGGGCCTCGAAAGCCTTACTAAGCAGCTATATACAAAAGTATGAAGGCTATTGCTTAATGCATTGTAAGCCGCCCTGAGACTCTGGAGAAGGGAGGCATATAAATCGAACCAATAAATAAATAAATACGGAGAAACGTAGAAAACATGCAGGAAGACTGGGTTCTTAAAGGTGTTTTATCACAAATTAGTGATTGGTTTAATTTAATTGAAGAGAGAATGTTAAATATAGAAGGTTATGTTCTGTTATATGGATGGCATGCTTATTTGTTATATGAAAAAAAGTGGATAAGGTGTTTAAAGGTCACATACTTAGAAATGCTTTGTTGAGGGTTTGGAAAAAATATCAATATAAGTTAAACTATAAAATACCTATATGGGCAAATCCCAGACATGCAATAGAAAATATAAGTGTAGAACAAAAACAGGAGGTGATTACCTATAAAGAGCTCCTTTTTATGGAAAGGGGCAAATTGCAACTGAAATCTTTAAATGTATTGAAAGAAGAAGGGATAATTTATACCTGGTTTCAGTATGGCCAGCTCCAAGCTAGATGGAGGGAAGATCAAAAAATTGGTGTTATGCAAAATGAGGAAAATTTGGTAAAACAGATTAAAGATCAAAGTCAAATGCATATTAAAAGGTTGTATAACGCATTATTGGAAATAGACTCGGAAACAGAACTGGTTAAGGATTGTATGATAAAATGGGCAAAAAATTTCAGGAACCAGTGATGATAGAAACTTGGGGAAAGATCTGGGTTAGAAATGTTAAATTTACGCAAGCACAAAATTTAAGAGAAATTTTTTATAAAATATTTTATAGATGGCATTTAGATCCTAAAAAGTTATCATGTATGTACCCAAATTTGCAAGCTAAATGTTGGAGATGTGATTGTGAGGATGCAACTTATTATCATATATGGTGGACTTGTTAGAAAATCAAAGCATTTTGGATAAAAATTTGGTGGGTGATGCAGAATATTTTGAAAAAAAGGTTGAAATTTACTCCGCAATTGTTTTTATTGGGTATAACAATGGATTGTACATCATCAGAGACTAAACTGATCCTAAATCTAATATCGGCAGCTAGGCTGCTGGTTGCGCAATATTGGAAGAAGGACTCTTTGCCTACTATTGAAGAGTGGATACTGAAAGTAGCGAACTTAGTGGAAATGGCGAAAATCTCAGCGTATTTGAAGGACTATTCACAAGAAAGATATCTATTGGAATGGAGAAGATGGATTGATTATATTCAAAATAAGTACCAGTCAAGAAAGTACCAAATAGCCTATGAATGAATGTTAAACTTCAGACGTACTATGTTACCTACAGTGGAGTTAAGGTTTTAGGGGGGGATTTGTTAGTTTAAGGATAGTTAGTTTAATTTAGTTTATGATTGCTAATTGAAATACCCTGTATTTTGCTCTGGGAAGTCTGGGGGGGAGGGCGGGAAGGGGTGTTGGGGGGGTGGGGGGAGGGAAAAAGGGTGGGGGGAATATTGGGGGGGATTGGATCTGGCCACATTATCCTGGGACACGTATATCCACCTTCATTTGAGAAAGAAAATAAGTCCCAAAACAGAGAGGGGAATAATGCCAGGACAAAAATTATGTCTATCAATATTCCTCCTAGTAAGCTGATACAGCATCCTGAAGCAAATTTCACCATGCAAGATTGCACATTTTTTGTTGCTTAAATTTTTCTGGAGTGACAGGTATGTTAAAAATTAAATGAAAAGACCATGACATTAAGAGCACAGGAGCAAAAAGCAAGATCAAGCTAGCTGCAATATCAAACAATACAAATATAGAAAAGCATTTTTTTTAAAAAAAATTTCTTTAAAAAAACATTTTGTACAAAAGAATAAAAGGTGATTCTGTCTAGAAGAGCACACAACTAAGGGGCCCACCACCAAATAGGTCCTCCCACTTGTAACTAGTCTCTTCATTAAACAAGGGTGGACATGGGAGAGTCCAGTATAATCTTACAGTCTGACTTGGTACAGAAACCTTCTACAGATGGGTTTTAAAACAGAAAGCAAAGCAGCAACTGTTGTAACAAGGGTGTAAAAGAGAATGTTGCAATCATTAGTTTGATCATTTACTTTCTGCTTATCTTTCCACCCACACCCTTTTCAATGGCAAACACTGAAATGCTCACTGAAGTGAAGAAAGTTAGCAGCCACCCATCTTAGAAGAATGAAATATTCTAGGAAATATTAAAAAGGCAGAATATAATAGATCCCTGGATGAGAAAAGGAAAAATGCTCTTGGAAAGCAGCCTCCACCTTCGTTAATAGCCCCAGAAAGACTGGGCCATCCTATCTACAAGACAAAAGGCCTTCAGCTCCAGGGTGATAGAATTAGTCCTCACTCAAGAACCAAACCAGGACAAAACCATTAAGTCATAAGAGGAATTGCCCAACACCCTTTCAGAACAGAAGCCTCTCAGTGGTGGGTTGCCCCCGGTTTGCACCGGTTCTATAAAACCAGTATTAAAACCTGCAACCCCGACAACACCAAAACGCTTCTGCACATGCGCGCGGCCCCACTGCAAACCTGTAGTAAAGGTAAGTAGAACCCACCCCTGAAGCCTCTTCATTACATCATCACCCATTTAACCAAGTCTGGGACAAGTCACCCTAGAAGGTTAGCTGTGAGCTCTGCATAGCCCCCGGGAGCCTGACAGCCAATAGAATACCTGCCCTTACCACAGGAACAGGAAGCTCAAGTTCAAAGCCCAAGAGAGGCTATAAATAGCACTCACTCTCTACTCCATGTGTTCAATTGCACCAGGACCATGTGCTGAATGGTTCTGCTCCATTAAACCAGCTTTCCAAGCAGACTTCTTGTTTCCAATGTCTTTCTCCCTCCTTGGAACTAAACCCAGATGGACATTTCTTCCAACATTGTTTGCCGTCAGCCAAACAATGTGGACTGGCGACCCCCAGGGGGACAGCCTTCTCTGTGGGGGCACCTACGATCTGGAACGAACTCCCCCCAGCGATACGGACGATCCCGGACCTGCGCACCTTGTGGCGCGCGCTTAAGATTTTTCTATTTCATCAAGCTGACCTGGCTTAAATCTTTTCCCCTGTTAAATGTAAATTTTAATTTAGTTTTTAAATTATTGGGTATTTTAAATTTGTCTCAGCCAAATTATTTAATTCGTTTTTATTCTATTTTACATTTTTGTATGTATGTGTTTTATTCTGTGGCTGTTCACCACCAAAGAAAGAAAAAGAAAGCTTAATAAGGTAAGTAGAAAAGTGAGGGGGTGGGAACAGCTGTGCCGCATGACTTAGAATCGCTAGAAAGCAGAATTTCCTGCTTTCTAGTGAATATAAATCACATGGAACAGCTAATTGTCGGAAATACCAGTTCAGATGAACTGGTAGCTTTTTTTTACTACTGGTTCGCCTGAACTGGTAGTACTTTTATCACTACCGGTTTGCCTGAACCGGTGTGAACCAGTAGCATTTCACCCCTGATCCACACATGTTGGATCCTGTCCACAATAACAACACACTTTTCTTTGGTGCTTTGCATTTATCTGAATCTCTACTCTACAAACACAGCTACATTGATTAAAAGCTAAAGCTCTTAACTGAAAAAGATCCCATCATCTCTTCAGGCTAAGAGGTCGCCCAGCATTAAGATATATTTTTCAGCAACTTAGAAGCACCACATTGGGGGAGATGCAGAAACCATTGAAGGGCTTTCTATGTGTGGGGATGGGGTTGAGGGTTGTCCCCGAACCATGAACCAGCTCATGAGCAAACACACTAGGATTGAAATAAAACTAGCAGAGGAGTCTTGTATAAAAATATACTTTACTTCAAAATGTTTAAAAAGCATTATATCTTTAAAAGAACACAAAGTCTTATCTTGGTTAAGTGAAGCCAGGCCATCTCCCTAAATTCCTCTCCACAATACCGAAACAGTCCACAAGATAAAAGACTAACATGACATTAAGCAGCTTCGGTGTCGATACATCATCGAGGTAGTAGAAGGGCAGCAGTGCAAACTTCACAGCTAAAAGTCACCTGAAAAAACAATTCAATCAGCAAACGTGGCTTGAAGCTTCTGGGAGGGAAACTGCCCAGCAGCTACAATTCAGATGTAGGCTTGCGTGCTTAAAACTCAGCAAAAGGCAAGCCAAAATTGGAGACTTCAAAAAGCTCTTAGTTATCTCAACTCACAGTTGTAGCTAGCTCCGTGGGAGTATCTTTACACAGTTTTTCGGCTCCTCTTGTGCTGCTATCTTTGCAATGGCCGTCAGGACTCCTTATCTGAGTCCTCCTCCCTTCTGCAGCTCTGCTCTGGGCTCTGCGTCCAGGTGCTCCAGCACTGGCTTCGCATTTAGGCCTAAACAGTGTCTAGGCCCGAGAGGCAAGCATAAAGGTCCGTGCTTATATGGGGAGTTAACCTGCAATTAACTAGGGTGGGGAGACTTGCAGTTAATTGCAAACAGGAGATGGCTTGATTGAATCCATACTGTTTGTAACTGATCAAGTAGCCAGAGCAATCCTGGAAACAATTGTGACGCTGTGGATGGGGCAAAATAAAGGAGAATGGTTGGAGAGTGCAGGCATTGATCCTGCTACCTCTTCAATGCTAAGCAAGTGCTCTACCATTTGAGCTAATTCCCCAGCTGCCAGATAGCCCTGTTGCAAAATTTTCCAAGAAAGAAGCCAAGATAACATACAGAAACTAACAGGAGAAAATTGGTGTTCCATATTGAGAGTGCAATCCAACCTACCTACATCAAAGGAAGCCCCTTGAATCAATACATCTAGACCAGGGGTGTCAAACTCACGTCATCACATTGCCACTGTCAGGTTACGATGTTATCTTGTATAAATTGCATTTCCAAACACAAAGTCTTTGATAAAACCTTTCATTTTTTGAGAATAACGATCTGACCCAGACTCCATCGTAGCCGAAACTGACCCTCTGACCCCAAACCCTTCCCTTTCTGTTCCTCAATTCTCAGTGTCTCATTGGCCATCTTCCAAGTCACTCTTGTCATCTCTGCTACATCATTTCACAGGAATCTCCTCCCTCCCATGTCATCTCCTAGGGGATATTATCTCCAAAAAAAATAAGTAGGTGAAAGTCAAGCGTCCTCTTCTCTCATGTCAGTGCTGGGATGAAAGCAACTTGGAGCACTGACAGCCATGTGACGTATCAGGACTGCCCCCCCCTTGCTAAACCAGGGGTGGGCATGGCCAGCACGTGACACATCTGGCCCACGGGCCGTGAGTTTGACACCCCTGATCTACACCTTCAGAGGGACGCCTGAATTAGCAGTAAGAGGCACCCATCCAACTCAGGTGGATCTGGTTAAGTGATGATCCAGTCACTTGGAGATAATAATTAAACCATGGTTAATCAAGGGTTAGCTTGACACATTTACAGCTCCAAAGCAAAAGAGCTTCTCTAGCAACATACCAAATAGGGTCAGAATCCTGCCCAGTTGCTGTTTGCAGCTATGAGAAGGAAATATTTTACTCAGATCCCTAGTGAAACTTCAGCCAGGTCCTCAGAGGGCATGGTAATCTAAGAACTATTATTTTATAGGAAAAAAAAAGATGGAGGCACCAACATTTGATTATGTCCCCTTGATGTAGCTTTCCAATATTTTAATTGCTATTTAACTTTTTGTTTTTCAGGCAAGGAACTCACTGATCATTGGTTGTTGACAAAATGAAATCTCTGACTTGAGAAATTCTAGCTCCCAATATAACCCAGCATAGCACACTGTCAACTCACAAAACATCCCCGGCCTGCTCTTGAACTGCCTTAGGTAAAAGGAATGGGAAACCGACAAAGCAGCATGGCAACCAAATACAGGAGTACATTCCAGACATATCTCTCTTAAGGCTGTCTCCCAGGGTTACCCACAGCGGCTGCAGGGGAGTGATCTCTATAACCTGCAAAATTGCTCTGTTGGCAAATGTGATTGATGACACATCCTGGGGGAGGGGGAAAACAGGGTCATGATTGGAGTGTAAATTACATGGGGTCAGAATTGCCTTCACTTGGAACGTGCCAACATGAAGCTCCTAATAAATAATTGGATTTCTTTTGGCTCGAGGCTCACATTTCTGAATGTCTTGAGACAATTAGAGAACTGTGACTTCATACAAAAGAAGACCTTAGTAGAATTGACAGAATTGATGTGGAGATCGGGTGGAAAATTGCCAACTTGGCTGGAAGAATGGGTTAAGCCAGGGGTGTCAAATTCACATCATCACAACGGCATCACGTGACATATCAGGACTCCGCCCCCTTCACTAAACTGGGCAAGGGTGTGGCCAGCGTGTGATGCATCTGGCCCGTGGGCTGAGAGTTTGACAGCCTTAGGTTAAGTGAAGGCCTAGTGGTGTCATTCCACATCTGTAAGTGATGTAAGCTTGGCCTCTCCCAAGTCCCATGAAGTTGAATCTGATCATTCCCATGGGAAGACAAGAAGCCTGGTGAAATTATTGTAATGTAGGTGGTAGACAATAAAATTACTGAGTTTAGCTCTTCATGAATGGCTCTGATTATTTGCTTCTTGGAAGATCCTGGGCATTCATAGTCCTCTACTAGAAAGCAATTAATAGCCCTCTTATAGGCTGAACAATTCCCCAATTGCCTCTCAGATGTACTTCTCAAAGTATATGAAAGAACAGGAAGATGCTAGGTCAGGGGTGTCAAACTTGATTTCATTGAGGAGAGGGTGTGGCCAGGTTGGGTGTGGCCAGCTTGACATCACTCATGTCAGGAGGCACCTGTGGTGGCCCGAGCACTCTGCCAGAGAAAATGGGCTTCTGAGTTCCATTTTTGGCTGTGATGGCCTCCTGCAACCCTCTGCCATCAGAAATGGATCTTGGGAGGGCCATGAGCAGCACTCCTGAGTTCCGTTTTCACTGGCAGAGTCACTGTGGGCCAGTCCTTCACTGTTTCCAGGCAGCCCCATGGGCCAGATCTAAGCACCCCGTGCACCAGATCAAGCCCCTGGGCCTTGTGTTTGACACCCGTGTGCTAGGTCATATCTAAAAAGAGATTTGATGAGAATGATTTTATACATGGATGGCAATGAAGGAGATAAAAATGGCCAAGATAAAATAAGCATATGACTGGAGAATGTGGGCATCAATCCCACCACCTCTTGCATGCAAAGCAAGTGCTCTACCATATGAGCTAATTCCCCAGCTCCAGCTACCCTTGACTCACCAAACTTCAAGAATTCAGAATACAGAAACTAAAGAGATTTTTTTTTAAAAAAAATGTCCAAATAACCTGGCAAAATGGAGCAAAAGGTTGACTAGCACAATGCAGCCATTGCTCCTGCTATCTCTTGCATGTAAAGCAAGCATTCTATCCTTTGAGCTGATCGCACTACATCCTAGTAGTTCTGCTCCATCATTTCTCAAGAAAGAGCCACCTAGAGGCTGTTATGCAGAATCATCCAGGGTGGACTGGGGTGGATCCACCAAAAACCTTTCTGATGAAGGTGGGCATCGATCCCACCATCTCCTGCAAGAGTAAAGCAAGAGTTTGGCATTGCCACTAATGCCCAACTGTCTGCCTGGACTACTTTGCGAGAGTGTAGAAATTTAGGATAATATGCACAATTTGCCCGGGACTGAATTATCTGTAGGGAAGCCAAAAGCAAATAGAGATTAACTGGAGATTAACTGGAGAAGGCAGGTATCGATCCTGCTACCTCTTGCATGCGAAGCAAGCACTCTACCATTTGAGCTAATTCCCCAGCTGCCTGGCCACCTTGTTCTATCATATTACAGGTTCTCAGGACAAGAAACTGGGGAGATGAAACAGGTCTAATTCTGGCCAGGTCCCCTGGAAATGACCAAGGCACTTCTGAACTCAGTTATCTGGAAAGAGTTTGAGCTGGGACATCCTGAGGAATTGGGCAAGGTCCTCGCCGTGGTAAACTTGACCACCTGAGTTCTGACCTCTTCCCCTTCTGTGTTGATTAAAGCCTCTGTCCAAATGGTGGTTCATGGATCGTTGAGGGACGGAGGATTCTGTTGATGGTGTCAGGGGTGCTCCCCCCCCAACATTTCATCCTTGGACTTGACTGTATTGGATAGCTTTCTTTCAGTTTTCATTCTTCTTTTTTGAGGGGTAAGGTTCTTGAGTGGGTGGTTGGCTTTCAGATGCAGAGGTCCCTGGATATAATAAGTTATCTGGACTATTTTCAGTCTGGGTTCAGGCCAGGGTACAGTATGGAGATTCATGTGTGATTCTTTGTGCGTGTGTATACATATTGACATCTGTACAGCCACAAAGTTAAAATAAATGTCCACATCCAAAGGAAGTGCATTAAATGTAACAATATAGCCAACTGGCGGCCTTGTTGAGGATGTCTTGAGCCACCTTGGGTAGAGGGATTCACCTTCAAGGCTGTGTGGAGGAAATTGCAAAGCATCCGTCTGTTAAACCTGCTTAAATTCACTCCCAGTTGGAAGCCAGCCTTGGTGTCTGGGAGGTGTTTGAACCTGTTGGACCAGAAGACATAGGCAGGGTCCTCATGATTTTGAGCTTGGCCATCTGGGTGTGGCTTGCTGGGCATATGACTGGGTGGGTGTGGCATGGTGATCATGTGACTGAGTGGGCATTGCTTGGTGATCATGTGACTGGGAAAACCAACTATCACACTTTACACAAAAATAACACAAAAGCCACACAACTAACTCACACACAATGCAAAAGCAGCTGGACTTCACACAAAATGGCCCCTGCAACAAGCAGGAACTTCACAGAGTCACAGAGAGCTCAAAAACAAACTATCACACTTTACACAAAAATACTGGTTCGGGCAATAGAGAGTAAAAAGAATGCTTTAGAAAGTAAAAAAAAAAGTTCCGGCGCGGCACAGCTGATTGTCACAGCTGATCATCAGAACCTTTAAAAAAAAACTTTTTAAAAGCATTTTATTTTGCCTGAACCGGTAGTAAAAAAATGCTAAAAAAAATGTTTTTAAAAAATCAGATGATCAGCTGTGCTGCGCGATCCTCCGAACTGTTTTTTTTTTTTGCTTTTTAAAACATTTTTTACTACCAGTTTGGGCAAACCAGTAGCATTTTTACTACTGGTTTAGGCGAACTGCCCTGAACCAGTAGCATTTCACCCCTGGGTTAGCCCCTTTCTCAAGAAACCATTGTGAGACCCAACCATTTGGGAGAGTTTTTCGCCAGTCTCCAATCATCCTGCCTTCTGGAGGTTTGCTGATAAGGTAATCAATGAACAGCTTTAGAGAATCTCGGATGAAATGAATTATCAGGGCCTCTTCAAGTCAGGTTTCAGATCTGGATGTGGGATTAAAACAGTATTAGTTGCACCTTCAAATTGCCACAGTAATAGCATGATCAGGATAGAGGCTTCTTGGTGGCCTTCCATACTGCGGCTTCCTTCTGGACTGGCTACAGAGGTTGGGGTGGATGGTGGCCCTGTCTGGCACTGGTTCACCTTACTCTGTGGCCAGCTCCATTTGGTGTTGATTAGGAGCAAGAGGTCCCACCTTTGTCCCTGGGTTCAGGCTGAGTTGCCAGTTTGCTTCTGGTTGCATTCAAGTTGCTGGGAACAACCTATAAAGCTCTGTAGGCACAAGGCTGGGTTATTTCATCAACTACCTCTCCCCGGTTACTACTACTCATCCCATCATTTTAGCCAGATAGGGCATATTACGGGTCTTCTCTATTAAGAAGAGTCATCTGAGGACACCCAAGAAGTCAGCTGTTTCTGCCTCTGTGCCCGACCTTTGGAAAATCATCAGCCCTGATCTTAGACTGATCCTGAATTGAAAAGGGTTAAAGTCATGTTTCCATCAATGAGCCTGGGGATCTGGATACAGCTTGGAACCTGCCAGATGGCTGTATTGGTTGATCAACGATTGGATTTGCCTGCTATTTTTTTTTATTATTATAAAAGTTTTTATTGGTTAAAAATAAACAATATTATCGCTTACAATATGTGGAATTTTCATTATCCTTTTACAAAGATAATATATATTTTCTTTTTTTCACATACAGCAGATCTTCCCTTATTAAAATTTCAAATTTAACAACCGGATTTATACAAAAATATCAGTTCAGTATCCAGAGTAATATTAACGTTTACAAAAATAAGAGATATCATAAAAGGCACAAAGTAATAGATTCCTTCCACTTCATCATTTCTTGGTTCTAGATCTCAAGGTTCTGGCCTTAGCACCCCCTTCCTCCCAGACCGCCACGGCCTCGCCCGCCCCCGTTCCTTGATCATCTGGTACCTCCCCTTCCTCGGTTCCTGTATCTTCACCCTCTAGGAGGGTCTTATGTTGCTCCAGATAGGCCTGAGCCTCCGTCACACTATTAATTTTCTTCCTACTGCCCTCCCTGAAAATCATCAAACCTTCCGGCATCAACCACCTGAAGCCAATTCCCTTAAGGTACAATTTACTTGATAAATAATAATAATTTCTTCTTAATTCTCGTACCTGTCTAGGGATCTGCTTCAGAATGGTGACCTCCTTGCCCCTGTATATCAGCGCCCCCGATCTTTGAGTTCTCAGTATTTCATCTCTCGTTTCCCTTCTCACAAATTTAATGTGGACCTCTCTTCGGACACTATGTAAAATTGCATATTGTGAGTTTACTCTATAAACTAGATCCATATCCCATCTCATAAAGTCCAAACGTCTTTCAATAAATTCGCCCAACAATTTAACCATCACTTCTCGCAGATCTTCCTGGTCCACCTCTTTCACATTTTGAAACCTGAGAAAATAAGACATTCTATCCAGCTGCGAAGTTAAAATTACATTTCCTCTCATTTCTTCCCTCTTCTGGATTGCCCGCACCTCCCCCTCCAAACCTCCCACCTTTTTCTTATTCTCCTCTGCCACCTGTTGAACAGCAATTAAATCTTTTTTCATAACTACCATTTCAGATTTTATTTCCAGTTGCCCTTTTTGCAGGTCATCAAGTTTATCAAGCTTCTCATCCAATTTTGCTAATTTCTGAAGAATTTTTTCCATGTCACCTGCAGCTGGTCTTTGTCCTTTAGCCATCTTACAGTAGTAAAGAATGAGAGGTCCTCAGGTAGGCACAAGCATCCAGAGAGAGAAGATTCTCTTAAAAATCAGCACTGTTTCCTCACGATCCACCAGAGGGCACTCACAGGAGCAACGAGTCCGGCTTGTAGAGTAGGTCAAACAGGAAACCAGAGGTGGGTGATGTCATCAATTGTGTACAAAGAAGCAGGAAATCAGGCCCCAGCCATAATTCTCCAACAAAGAGAGGGGCCTCCAGCCTCCCTTCCCTGAATTCGGCCTCCACCATTCTCCACAAAAAATCAGCGAGGTAAGAGGTCTCCTTCTTTTTTCCTCCTCTTTCTTCTCAACTACGGCGCCCTTCCCAGCTACAAGGGGGGAGAAACTTTGCCCCCCCTGTCACCCGCAGGATGCCTCGTCGCTTAGCCAGTCAAAGTCTCTCCTTTTCTACTTATTCTCCGGCCTGCATCCCTTCCTCTTCCGATCGCCTCTTTACCTGCTGCCTTACTTTCGAAATACACCGGGTCCTACAGGCACATGGGCATGGAACGGCCTTGGGAATGGCCGCTCCATGCCACCCACATTCGCCGGAGCCTCGGGCGCGCCAGCATTGGCCGCCCAGCCCCTGGAATTGAGGCAGGGGACCCCTGGCGAGCCGCCCTTAATGGCGGATACCCCAAAACCAGGGCACCCGGCCCCGAGGGGCCTCCAGGCAGGGGGATTCAGACGCTGGGGCAAAAGCTTACCCAAACAACGTCTGCTGCCATCCGGAACCGGAAGTCGATCGGATTTGCCTGCTATTGATCACCATCGAGGAAGCAGAGATTCATTCATCCAGGAAGCCAGATTTGGAAAGATGGTCTAAGAGAGAAACTATCCTTGGCCTTGAGTCCCTGGACACATCCAAAAGGGTTGACTTTTGAGGCACCCTTTAGAGAAACCGGGTGCAAAGCCTTGAACATGAAAGCATCAGCCTATTAAACCATGATGGTCCAAAAATCATGAAACATTTCTTGACATGAGTATGTCTAAATATGTGAGTCATTGTGTTATGTTGTAATGTCCCAGATGTGATTTTGTCCCTTGTTCTAACTCTAACCCTAACTCTAACCCTAACCCTAATCCTGGTTGAAAGAAAGGCATTTTGAGGTCTTCATATTGATCATCCTTTTGGCCTACATGTCCTAAAGAACTGGTGCCCTGGCAGATCATGTAGTTGGATCCTTCTGAATGAGATGATGCTGCAGGTTTCCCACCATCCCAAGAGTCAGTTAGTAGGCCAATGTTCCAGGAATCCCAGATTGCATCGGGCTGGGCAGAGCTCACCACAGTCTTTGAATGAAGAGCAACGAGACCCTTGAGCTCAGCAAGTTCAGGGAGTGGGGTTTCCCACCTCTGTCTTGAAGCCAGTTGCTAGCCAGCCTCCCAGAGAGATTCAGTCAGCTTACCGTGGGCAGCATCGCTCAATTCCCTCCAAACAGCCAGCCTGGCTGGGCCTTGACTCAGTCTTTGTTCACCTTCCCTGGCCACGGGAGCACGACTGCCCAGAGTGGAGGGTCTGCCTCTATCCACTCGGCCCAAAGTGGATTGTGCCTGAACCTTCCTCACTGAGTCCAGTCTACTGGGATGACAGCTCCACCAGGAGCCATCACCAGCCAGCAGCCGGGGCCTCTGAGCCATTCCATCCTTGGGGTGCAGAGGAAGGCCCTAGGACTGCTGAGGCCAAATACCCCTCCTCACCAGCCACCCCCCTGGCTGCCCCTGTAGACCGAATCCCCCCTGGATGAGCATTCTACCCCAGCCAAGGGTGGATGTAGTGTCAGTGGATGCCACTGGGCAGGCATGACTGGAGGTCAACCAAAGTTGGGACAGTGATCTGATTGGACCATGTGATGCACATATGGATGGAGGGGAAGGAACTTTGATTTTACTTTGGATGGGGAAAACTGGGGCTTTCAGATTCGGGTTTTGCCAGATGTGCCAATATGATGTCTGTAATAAATTCATGCCTTGAGGAAGATGCCTGCCTCAGAGTTTTGATTCTGTTGGGGGGTGGGGTGTTACAGGTTCGTTGGTTGTGAGCCCTGTGCCTTGCTTTTTTTTCAGTCTCTGAAACTTCTGAAACTCCATTTCAGAAAAAACTTTTTTTTCTGCCTCTGAAAGCCTCCGAAACAGCTTCAGAAAAGAAGTTTCATTTCAGAGGCTTATTTTCTGAAGCTCTGTTTCGGAGGCTTTTTTTCTGACGCTTCGTTTCTGAGGCTTTTTTCAGCCTCTGAAACCTCCATTTGAGAGGCTGGGTGGGGCTACATTCGGAGTATAAGACACACCCAGATTTTAACTCTTTTTTGGGGGGAAGAAATGGTGTGTCTTATACTCTGAAAAATACGGTACATACTTTCTCTTGCATCACTGAGCATAACTGGGTAATAATTGAGAGATGAAATGAATTTTTGATTAGTTGGTTCATCTTTGTATTTTACTCAGGTTGTAACTGGTGATAACCCTGGAATTTATTAAGCACTCTACTTTTGTAACATGTAACTTGCAGTAATATTAGGAATATTGTCTTCTACAAACAGAAGAGCCAAGAAACCCTGTGATTATTCTCAAAAACTATTTATTACATGACAAATAATTCTGAATGTGATCCCACAGAAGGGCACAGCATGATGGATGGAGAACATCTGTGTAGAAATGGGAAGGGAGAAGAAGATGTCTCCCTTTGTTCATGGGAGATTCTTCTGAATAGATTTGTCTCCTGGAATTTACTAAAGTGGGGGATCATTATTGCAATGAGAAGAGTTGCAGCAAGATATGGATTCTTTATAAGAGAAAAGTTTTGTTTTCCAAACCTTTTCTTCACCACATTTAATATTCTTCTTGCCTGTGGCACAACCAGCATCCCAGGAGACCAACATGCCATCTGTGTTGGGAAGTTAAAAGGAAGGATGATTTTAAAAGGGTGGTGGTGAGAAAAAGACAAAAGGAAAGGGAAGCCCTTGAAGTTCCAGCCCACTTCAAACTGCCTTGGAACTCCAGGATCTTACCTCTATATTTAGTTTTCCTGAAACATTGACCTGTGTCACAAGAATAACAAGCAACAATCCCTCCAAGAGTACTCTGGTACTTATCATAGCACCACATACAATAACCTGTAAGAGAGAACATGGTGGAGAGCTGTAAACCACAACAGGGATTTTGCAAGTTTTGTATCACATCCTTGTGGATTGTTGCAGCAAGATGATGATGATGATGATGATGATGATGATGGTCACACAGTCAACCATATATCTAGATTGGATTTAGCATTTTTTATCTACATATTGAGACTTTCCCAAGGACCTGAGGTAGGCAGATGTTTTTATTTTATGGTGTTAAAGCTATCATCAAAAAATCTATCTATCTATCTATCTATCTATCTATCTATCTATCTATCTATC
>WNWU01000233.1:58238-78254 GCA_012654045.1 Ptyas mucosa
ATAAGATGCACTTTTTTGTTTCCCAAAAGGGGGTGAAAATGTATGTGTGTCTTATAGACCAAATATTGCTGAAGCCTTGCCCACCCACCAACCTGTTGGACTGCTCCCTATAAAAGGACAAGCAGTCAGATGAGCCGGCTGCTGAGTTGCAGTGATCTATTAATAAAGAGCTGTTGTTACTGTTAGTACTGAGCCCTGTCTCTTCCATCGCCCGATCCAACACTGGCGACAAAGGTGGGATTGGAAGAGGAGTCAACAAAAAGAGCTGAATTAGATCGCAGTCCCAACGGAAGAGGGGACCACTGGCAGGCATCGACAGGCTACAACCACAGCAACTGAACTGCATCAGCTATCACGATGACTGCTCATGCCCCACCAACTCTTTTCAACCCAGCCAGAGCAACAAAATCTTTGTACAAAGCTATCTTCTTGGAAGTCCAGGCACTGAGAGGAACAGCCAATAGAGGAAAAGGATGGGTATCAAACCAATATCAGACAAACAAGTGTATCAAAGGCAAGGAAAATACACATTGCCATGCAGATAGAAGACTTGCAATATGATATGGAGATCGATATGGGCTCATCATTGACAATCGGGTCCTAAGAGACAATCCAGAAGGTTGTGCCTGGCCTCAAAAAGAGAGACCTAAGTCCCCAGAGAATACAGCTAAAAGACTACCAAGGGAACCACATCTGTGTCATGGGGAGCAGAGCCTTCTGGGTCAGATTTAGGGAGTTCTCCAGACCCCTAAAACTAACTGTCCTCATTGGAGCATTACCAAGCCTGCTTGGCTTGGACTTGTTGAAAGTCCTGGGACTGGGGGTGTCTGGAATCAACGCCGTCCACCACGATGATGCAATTTTTAAAAAAATTTGATTTATATGCCACCCTTCTCCGGAGACTCAGGGCGGCTTACAGTGCGTTAAGCAATAGCCTTCATATTTTTGTATATTTATACAAAGTCAGCTTATTGCCCCCACAATATGGGTCCTCATTTCACCTGCCTTAGAAAGGATGGAAGACTGAGTCAACCTTGAGCCTGGTGGGATTTGAACTTGCAGTAATTGCAAGCAGCTGATCTTAATAACAGTGAATTAGTCCACTGCGCCACCAGGACTCCTATGTCCAATGACCACATTCGAGAATTTAAAGATGTGTTTAGCAATGGCCTGGGCAAGTACAAAGGAACACCTATTTCTTTCAGCCTAGACCCAAAAAATGCCCCAATTATGCTTAAATCGCAAAGGGTCCCCCTTTCTCTCAACCCCTATAGTCACACATATCAAGGTTTATGGATCAGTCTGCATCTGCGTGGACTACCAATACACCATCAATAAGGCCCTACAAAAGAGTGCCTATCCGGTTCCCATCATTCAACACTTGCTTCATTCATTAGGGAAAGGAAAAACATTTGCTAAGCTCGACATGGCACAGGCTTACCAGCAGTTGCCAGTCAACGACATTACAAGTGAAGCTAAAACAATTGTTGTGCACAGAGGTGCGTTCAAATGTCACCGGCTAGAATTTGGTGTGAGCATGGCACCAGGACCATTCCAGAGCATGATGGAATGGCTGTTACAGGGTATTCCTGGGGTAGTACCCTATTTTGACAATGCTCTGATGTCCGCTGCCAATAAAATAATTCTATTCAACTGTTTGAGATCCGTTCTCACTAAATTCACGGAAGCCGGGCTTAAAGTCAAATGCAAAAAATGTCAGATTGCTGTGCCTAGGGTAGAATTCCTGGGATACATGATCAACGGGTCTGGGATATACCCAACTAAAAGCAAAGTAACGGCAATCAAAGAGACACCCACCCCCAAGAATACAAAGGAATTGCAAGCATTCCTGGGGTTGTTAATTTTTATAGCATGTTCCTGGCTCAAAAGGCAACTGTGGTGGAACCTCTGCATAGGCTGTTAAGAAAAAAGGCTTCCTAGATCTGGGATTGTGCTGAAGCCATTGCTTTTGAATCAGTAAAACACTTTTGTCATCAGACAGTGTGCTAGTCCACTATAGCGAGACTCTGCCATTGATGCTAACCTGTGACACCTCCTCTTTCGGGGTTGGTGCCATCCTTAGCCACCAACTGCCCAATGGCTATGAGGCACCTATTGCCTATTACTCCAGGACCCTGTCCTACACCGAGCGTAACTACAGCCAGCTGGACAGGTTCCATGGCTATCTGTATGGCAGAGACTTTGTGCTTATCACTGACCATAAACCCCTCCTGGGTTTATTGGCTGGAGACCACCCCACTCCTACAATCTTGTCCCCCAGAATTACCAGGTGGACTATTTTTCTGGCAGCTTACAGCTACCGGCTGATTCACCAGCCCGGAAAGTCCCTAGGCCATGCGGACGCTTTCAGCCACTACTCACTGCCCACTTCTGGGTAATGTACAACTATATTATGTGTGTCGTAATGAACTGTCTAAACGTTCCTAATTGTGATCGATGCATTTTCAAAGTGGCTGGAGATATTCTTAATGTATACCATTATGGCTGAAGTGGTCACCTGAGTGCTCCAAAGACTGTTTGCCATGCATTGGCTCCCTGATGTATTAGTCTCAGTCAACGGACCTCAATTTTTTTTTAATTGAAAAAGTTTTACACATACAAATTTTACCCCCTTTTTTTTCCCCTACCCTTCCCCAACATTATAAAAAATACATATACATATACAAAAAAAAATATAATTCCCTCCCAATTCCCTCCCAATCCCTCCAAACCCACCCTAACCCTCCCCCACCACCCCTTTCCCTCCCGTCCCCCTTGACTTCCACTATATGCAATACTAATAATTCCAAACAATATATATGTTATTCACCCCTTCCATATCTTTTTCTCTATTTATTAGCATAGTCATCAATCCCCCTCAGCTGAAAGCTACATAATATTTTCTAGTCTGATATTTGTTCTGTATATATTCAATCCACTTATTCCATTCCTGTATATACCTCTCATGTGTCTGATCTTTTAGAAAGGCTGAAATCTTCGCCATTTCTGCAAATCCAGCCATCTTCTGAATCCATTGGTCCACAGTCGGTAATGCATCACTCTTCCAATATTGGGCAATCAACAACCTAGCTGCTGTCACCATATACAAAATCAATTTTGTTTCACCCAGTGTAAAATCTTTAACTATACCCAATAAGAATAATTGTGGAGAAAATTGTATTTTTTTCTTCAAAACATTTTGCATAACCCACCAAATTTTTATCCAAAAAGCCCTCACTTTCTTGCAAGTCCACCAAATATGATAATATGTAGCATCTAAACACTCACATCTCCAACACTTTGGTTGAACGTTAGGGTACATACAAGACAATTTCTTGGGGTCTAAATGCCATCTGTAAAACATTTTATAAAAATTTTCTCGCAAATTTTGTGACTGTGTAAACTTAACATTCTGAACCCATATTTTTTCCCATGTTTCCATCATAACTGGTTGAGAAAAGTTCTGTGCCCATTTAATCATCAATCTTTAACTAACTCATTTTCTGAATCCCTTTCTAACAAAACATTATAAACTCTCTTAATGTGCATTGGACCTGTCTCTTTTATCTGTCTGACCAGTTCTACTTCATGTTCCATTAAACCAGTTTGTTGATCTTCTTTCCATCTCATCTGTAGTTGATTGTACTGCAACCAGGTCAAAGATTTCCCTTCTTCCAACAGCATGTCCAAAGTCTTCAGTCGCCATCTGCCCTCTTCAAAATAAAGTAACTCTTTATATAAAACCCCCCCGAGTGACTTAATATTTGTATTCCACATGGTATCAGCAAGATCCAGCCAGAACGGAATCTTATAATCCCACTTGGTTCGGTGCTTCTTCCAGATTCTCATCAAGGCATTTCTAAGTAGATGACTATTAAACACTTTATCCACTTTATTGTCATAAAATAAATATGCATGCCATCCCCACACAAGGTCATGACTTTCTATGTTTAGCAATTCAGTCTTAGTTTTTCCATACCAATCACTTATTTGTGTCAATGCAGCTGCTTCATAATATAATTGAAGGTTTGGAAGTTTAAGACCACCCCTCTCACGGATATCTTGCATAATTTTCAGTTTCACTCTCGGTTTTTTTTCATTCCAGACAAATTTATTCACTCCTTTTTGCCATTCTAGCAGTGGCTTATCTGATTTGAGCACCGGTATCATTTGAAATAAGAAGATAAGTCTAGGTAAAACATTCATTTTTACTGCTGATATTCTTCCAAGCAAAGATAACTGCAGTTTCTTCCAAGTTTGCATATCTTTTTGTATTTTTTGCCACAAAACCTCATAATTATTTTGAAACAATTTTATATTTGAGTCTGCAATATGTACTCCTAAATATTTGACCTTTGAGACAATTTCGAAACCTGCCATTCTTTCCAGTTCCTTTTTTTTACTCTCTGTCAAATTTTTAACAATCATTTTGGTTTTTTTCTGGTTCAGTCTAAAACCAGATACCATGCCATAATCTTCTATAATATCTTTCATCTGGATATTGATTTCATAGGTTGTGATAGGGTAACAACCAGATCATCTGCAAATGCCCTAGTTCTATAGTCCTCTTGCCTTATAGCTATTCCATTCAAAGAGTTTGAATCCCATATTGTGTTAAGTAAGACTTCTAGAGTTAAAATAAATAATAGTGGGGATAATGGACAACCTTGTCTAGTACCTTTTTGTATATTAAAATTCGATGTTAAACATCCATTAATAATAAGTTGTGCAGATTGCTCTTGATAAATTGCACCAATCGCTTGTATAAACCACTCCCCCAAATCCATTTTTTCCAAAGTCTTAAATATAAAATTCCAATTCACTCGATCAAAGGCTTTTTCCGCATCCAAAAAAACCAGCACTGCAGAGATCTGTTTATTCTTATCTAGATAGTCCAGTAAATCTATAACTTGCCTGACATTCTCCTTCATGTATCTGCCTTCAATAAATCCTGCTTGATCATGGTGAATTACCTTTTGAATAACTGGCATCAATCTGTTGGCCAAAACTTTTGCAAAAATTTTATAATCTGTATTTAAAAGAGATATTGGTCTGTAATTTTCTGGTTTCTTAAGACCTGATTCTTCTTTCGGTATCAATGAGGCAAAAGCTGTTTTCCACGAGGAAGGTATCTTACCTCCTAATTGTATATTACAAAATAAGTCTTTAAGATGCTCAATCATTTCCTCTTGTAAAGTTTTATAATAAACTGTGGTTAGGCCATCCGTCCCTGGAGCTTTAGCTATTTTTAATTGTTTTATGGCAAAGCTGATCTCCTCAACTGTTATCAATTGTTCCAAATTTTTCTTTTGATCTGATGAAACTTTTGAAACTCTCTTTTCTTCTAGATATTTGTCTATAAAACTGTTCTGTATATTATCTTTAGCATATAACTTGGTATAATATTCCAAAAAGGCCTTTTTAATTAATTCTTGTTGATAAACTTCTTTGCCAGCGTACTCAGTACTATCAATAATTCTTGTAGTTGCTTGTTTCCTCAAAGTATAAGCCAACCATCTGCCCGGTTTGTTAGCATTAGCAAAAGTATTATGCTTTGCAAATTGTAAATTAGTTGCCGTTTGATCTGCTATAAGCATTTGAAATTCAAATGCTTCAAAAGTTTTATAACTGTTTGCAATTTTCCATCTGTTGGTTTTTGTATCAGTTGTTGTTCTTTCTTTTTTATCTCACTTTCCAACTGTAGTCTCTTTTTCTGCTGATTCTGTCTATGTTTAAAGTTCATTTGAATTAGTACTCCCCGCATATATGCTTTGTCTGCATCCCAGACTATTTCAATAGGGGTACCTTTATTCAAGTTCAATTTAAAAAACTCCTTTAGATGTTTTTTAAGTTCAATTATATTTTTTTCATATCTGAATAAATTCTCATTTAATCTCCAGGATCTTCTTTCTCTTTTACCCATCTCAATTTCCATCCAGACCGGACTATGGTCAGTCAAAGTCCTAGGAAATATCTTTGTCTTCTTTACTTTTGAAAGTAAATTAGTAGTTAACAGAAAAAAATCTATCCTGGAAAAAGATTTATGCCTGTCCAAGTAAAAAGTAAAATCCGATTCATTTGGGTTGTGAACTCTCCAAATATCTTTCAATTCCAAATCCTCTTGCAGTTCAAAAAAGGCTTGCGGTAATTTAATCCCTAATTTGGCCGTACTTTTTAAATCAATTTTAGGTTGAATTACTCCATTCCAGTCTCCCATTATTATAATAGTTGAATAGTTCCAATCCAAAATCTTTAAGTGGAGCATCTTATAAAAATTTTCCTGTTGCTGATTTGGAGCATATATTCCGACCAACAAAATTGGTCCATTATCTGTAATAATTTCAATTGCAATATATCTTCCACCTTCATCTGCTTCTATAGTTTTAGCTAAAAGTCTTTTATTTATATATATCACCACACCATTCTTCTTTTCCAAATTTGAAGCAACAAATTGAGTTCCCAATCTTGAATTTATCAGATATTTCTGATCTTGCAATTTTATATGAGTTTCCTGTAGACAAATAACATCATTATGAGATTGCTTCAAATAATGGAATACCTTCCTTCTTTTTTGTGGAGAGTTCAATCCATTAACATTCCAAGACAAAAATTTAAGTGCCATTTGATCCAGTCTGAAGTTTTGAGAGCAATTGTTGAAGATTCTTTTCTACAGAAGTAATCTTCGGTTTAGCTCCTCCCAGACTTCAGCTTGCTGCTTCCCTTTAACTCTCTTTTCTCGTTGTGGCTTATAATGTTCTTGTTGCTGTTCCTTCATTTGTTTAGACATCGCTCTGGTTATACGTTGCTCTTCCATTTTAGATGTTGTCAATTCAAGAGCCAACACCTCCTATGTAGTAGTTTTAGATATTTCTTCCAAAGGAGAAGTTTCAAGTGGTGCAAAAGGGTCACAACACCACCAACAGCTCCCAGTGCCTCTCTTGCCTCCTTTTGCGACTGCTTTATTTGTGCTTCAGTTTCTTGATCAGACTCAGCTTGTAGTTGAGCATCCTTATCTATTGGTGAAGATGTACGTGGGGGAGGAGAACCCGCTTTCAAAACATTATAATAAAATTCTTCTGCTTTTGCAATAGTATTAAGGCAGTATCTCACTCCTCACATCCTCAATATTACACCTATTGGAGCATCCCATCTGAATTGTATATTCTGTTTTTTCAGTTCTGCCACCAAAAATCCAAAATCCTTTCTGTCTCTTAACATTTTGGGTGGCAATTCTTTGAAGATTCCAATCTCACCTCCATCAACTTGAACAGCTGTGACAAATGAATTTTGCAAAATATCATTTCTTATTCTCCTATCTGTAAAATATATCACCACATCTCTAGGCAATTGCCTTTGTACTGCCCCACGAGAGTTGACTCTGTACGCCTTGTCAATCTTACACAAAACCACACCAGGTTCTACCTTCAACAAGACTGCTAGAGCATCAGGACAAGTTTTTCTTAGATCTTCCCTGCTGTTCTCTTTTACACCTCTAAGTCTAATAGCAAATTCCATTGACTGAAATTGCATCATAGTGATCTCATTTTCCATTTTTTGTGTAATTTCTTCAATTTCAGCAATTCTTGAGTCAGATGGTCTAAATTTAGTCTCCACCTCTGAGGCAAGATTATCCACTTTTTTATCAATCTGCAAAACTACCTCAGACAGGCCTTTGACCACTGTTTGAATATCTTGTTTAACTGCTTCGTATTTCTCTTGAACAATTCCTTTGACTTCCTGTTCTGATCTTTTAATTTCTTTAATAATAAGGTCATAATGGCTTTCTTCCTTTGTCTGAATTTGCAGCTGCGCTGTTTGAGGCTGCTTATGCTTATGAGTGGGGGAATCCCCCCCTGCTTGCTTTGTTGCCATTTTGCCTCTTAAAGATCTTCCTTTTCCACAAATTCTAGCAACTTTTCCCAAAAAATTCTCCAGATTCAATCAGATCTAAGACAGTCAGTTACTATTTTTATTTTATTTTATTTTATGTTATACTACTTTTCTCCTTCTTCCAGCCGGATTTGTTACTTTAAAATGTAGCCGAATACACAAATCAAATTACTTTCACTTTCAGCTGCTCTCCGCTGAAAGCAAGTGCCATTTTCTTCCTTGCCCTTCTCAGTTCCACATTACTTTAATCCTCCAAATATTTCAAGAAGCTTTAATACTTGCAATTTGATAGATAGGAAGTCCAAACTTTCTTTATTATTGCTTGATGGTAATAATGCTGCCGCGCTATCTTGCTCTGCAGTTTTGCAGAGTTTCCCGGTCATCCGGAGCTTCAGTGGCTTGAATAGGGAGTCCCACCCTGTTAACTCCCCAGAAACAAAGAAAAAACGTTCTGGGGGTCTCACGGGGGACTCTACCTTCTGCCACTGGCTCTCCTCACAAAGTCCTCTTGGCTCGGAGTTTTTCGAGCCGTTTCCAATCTCCAAAACGGCTCTTTACAGGCGACAGGGCTGGCGGTCTTCAAAGGACCGTCAGCGATGGTCCGCGGCAACACCGGAAGTCTCAACGGGCCTCAATTTATGGCCAATCAATTTGAACTATTTCTGGCAGAGCACGGATTCAGGCATGCCCTTATTGCCCCCTTTCATTCGGCCAGTAATGGGCAGGCTGAACAGATAGTAAGATCCGCTAAAGAGGCTCTGTCCAGAATAGTACCAAACATGGATTGATAAATTTCTCCCAGTGCAACATATCACCCAAAGAGCAACAACTAACAGGAGCCCTTTGGAACTCCTCATGGGAAGGAGAGTTCATTCACAATTAGACCACTTGCACCCAAATTATATTGCAGAAACACCTCCCGACTCAATGGGAAAAATCTGGTCATTTAATATGGGGGCCCGAGTATATACCCAGAACTATGTTGGAGGTGCCCTCTGGATTCCAGCCACTGTAATAGAAATATCTGGCCCTCACTCATACAAAATTGAGCTGGAGGATGGTAGTTTGTGGTGACAGTACTTGGACCAACTCCGAGACCATCTTGAGAACTCACTGCTACAACCAACATTGACAGTTCAACCCAACCAAGGCCGATCCCTACACACGCTAGCCTACAAAATAAACAAATGTCTAACAATAACTCAAACCTGATTGTACAGCAGGAACATCCACCTGAAGAATCAGCACAGACTTCCGGATGGGCTGGGCCTAGAGACTCCAACCATGCCTCATGACAAAATCCTGAAGATTCCATTGGCAACTACAAATCCAACCACTCAGGCCAATGCCCAAAAAACAACCGAACTGCGCAGGTCATCTAAGGCTCATCAAAGCCACATCTACCTACTTGACTACGTTTGTAAATAATGTAGTGTTTTGATTGGACTGTGTTTTGTCCAGGAGGGGAGGGGTGTTGCATATTGAATTGGAGTGAGCATAGGCTTCACTCAGGTCCACCAATCTGGTGGAAAAATAGTCAAAACCTATTGGCCAAACTGTCTGACAGCTCCCTATAAAAGGGCAAGCAGTCAGATGTTCCGGCTGCTGGATTGCACCGATCTCCTAATAAAGAGCTGTTGTTTTTAACAGTTAGCAACTGGTAGCTCAGTTAGCACTGAGTCATGTCTCTTTCATCGCCCGATCCAAAACAAAGCCTAGAAAATGGGCTGAAAAAAGTCTTGAAAAAGGGCTGAAAAAAGCCTAGAAAATGGGCCCCCCAAAAGCTGAAAAACGGGCCAAAAATACCTCAAAAATGGGCCACAAAGCCCCAAAAATGGGCCAAGAAAACCTTCAAAAATGGGCTGAAAAAGCCTCAAAAATGGGTGCAAAAAAGCCACAAAAATTGGTGGAAAAAAGCCTCAAAAATGGGCTGAAAAAGGCATCAAAAACAGGTTGAAAAAAGTTCTGAAACCAAGCCGAAAAAAGGCTGGGAAAAGGCCAGAAAATAGGGTGCATGGAGGCCAAAAATTTTTTCTTTGTTTTCCACTTCTAAATTTAGGTACCTCTTCTGGACAGGTGCATCTAATAGTTTGAAAAATAAGGTATTTATCTCATTTTCTGGAAAAAATGGATTAAGGTTTTACACTTAGGCAAGAAAAACCAACAGTATGGGTATAGACTATGTGAAACCTGGCTCAATGCCAGTAACCGTGAGAAAGATCTTGGAGTCCTAGTGGACAATCACTTAAATATGAGCCAACAATGTCTGGCAGCAGACAAAACTGCCAATGCAAGACTGCGTTAATAAAGGGATAGAATCAAGATGAATCTAATATCGCTTTACAAAGCCTTAGTAAGACCACATTTAGAATACTGCATCCAGTTCTGGTCAACACAATATACAAAAGATATTGAAACTCTGCAAAGACTGTAGAGATGAACAACAAAAATGATTAGGGGGCTGGAGGGTAAAACATAACAAGAACAATTACTGGAATTTGGTATGTCTAGTCTAACGAAAAGAAGGACTGGGGAGACATGATATCACTTTTCTAATATTTGAGGGGCTCCTACAAAGATGAGGGGGTCAAAACATTTCCCAAAGCACCAATAGGCAAGACAAGAAACAATGGTTGGAAACTAACGAAGGAGACAAGCAACCTAAAACTAAAGAGAAATGTTGTTACAGTGAGAGCAATCAAACAATGGAATAGCTTGCCTTCAGAAGTTGTGAGTGCTCCATCATTGGAGGCTTTCAAAAAGAGACCTGGGCAACCATTTGTCTGAAATGGCATAGGGTCTCCCAATCGATTAGTGGGTTGGACTAGAAAAACCTTTGAGGTCCTTTCAAACTCTTATTATTCTATGTTTTATGTTCTATGTTTTGCTGCTTCATGATCACAGCCCATCAAAGGAAAGACCATTTGCAGATATGGGAAACTTGTACTGGGAAAAGATGGAGAATACAATTTTGCCATCAGTCCTGATCAAGATGAAGTTAGCGGAGTTTAACTTTGGATTAGGAATGTGACAAAAATTGCATAGTGATGTTATCTCTTTCAAAGAATAGCTATGGAAGCTTATCCATTAGTCCAGGAGACGTGTGGATGAACCTTTTTTTGCCCCCAGAAGATGCTTGGATTTATATCCTGTTGGTATGTTGTTTAGTTTTGGAAATTACGTTGTCACCGTAGAGCTATTTCTGTCACAAAAGCATCCCAAATTAGCACAGGTTGTTTAACTTTGGAAGATTTTTCTCTATCATCTTTCTCTAACTCACCTTCAGGGTTCAGGCTTGCACGCCCACAGCAAACAGGACTCTGAGGCAAGCAGATTCCTCAAATATCAGTTTTATTGGACGTATCATATAGGCATAGTATGGTGAAAACTGACTCTAAATGTTCACTAAAATGTGGATAGAAAGGGAATATTTTTCAATATAATAGTGGCAAAATTAAAAGTTAGAAAGGGGTCAGAAACTAGAGAGAAGGGGAAGTAATAAGTGGGGTAATCAGACCATGAACGATGGTAGTATTAAGAATATTTTAATTATATGGTTATTGGCATAAAATAACATATTGAAATATTGAATAATTCAGTAATGGAAGATTATAATTTAACATAAATATGTGTATTACTATTAGAGTCATATAAGCCTGTTAAATGTAACAAATATGATTATTAATATTTTATTTGTAGTAAAAGGAATGACACTTAGATTATGGTGATTGGCATAAAAATAACATATTGAAATATGGAACAACTAATAATGTAAGATTATAATTCAACAAAAATATGTGTACTATTATGAGAACAATATAAATTTGTCAATTGTAGTAAATATGATGAATATTATTTTATTTGTACAAAAATGTAAGTCACTCAGGTGCCACACTGTTCATGCATTAATATGTTAAAAAAATTAAAAAAATATAAAAACTTGAAAAAAAGAAAAATCCATTTAGAGACTGTTTAATGTCAGGGTTCCAAGTAATATGCCCATAGCAAAGAAGATTCTGAGGCAAGCAGGTTCCCAAAATATCAGTTTTATTGGACATATTATATAGGCATAGGCTGGTGAAAACTGACTCTAAATGTTCCCACAATTTTCACCTAATTAAAAGTAAAAGATTTCCTCCTCTTTCCAAACAATCAGTCACATGGTCCAATCAAGGTGTTATCCGATTGCTTCACTCATCCTCCCGCTGGCCATCAGTGGGAATGTCCTTGGTTCCCAGAAGAAAGTATTTTGTTTTGGCTACAAAACCCCAGCTATCTCTATTCCTCCCCTCCCTTTCTATCCCTCAGCTCCAATGTAGCAACATTGAAGCATCAAAATGGCCTCAGTCAGGTCAGCTTCAGGGTTGACACTCACTCTCAAATACCACAAACTGTGCAACTGCTCTTTGGAATATCTCACCCCTTTCTACATCTAATTAAATATTGAGGAATTGGAAGGGGAGAATCAGTGGAACCTCAAAGGAGGAAACTTACCTGCCACGGCTGTACAATCTGGGATGGTTGATGGTCTCCATCGTGCATTCTCCTCTTACTCCGTTGGGAGGAAGAGGCAGCACTAAGGACCCAGGCCAAAATTTGAATTATTTGGGTAATACCGGAGGAATCCTGAGACAGGATTCTTGCAATCACATCATTGGGTGGGAATTCCCAATTCTCTTTTTCTCTGCATTTTTTCCAAACTTTCTTAGATAACACAGGACTTGAATAGGAACATTGGAATGCTTCCTTTCTATACAATATGACTGTAGATGCATAAGATTTAATGTCATCATACTGAGTCCTTCTCTTTGTCTGGATGAGGAAGGAAAACAAAGCATATTTATTTTGGAGATCAACCCAGAGGTAAAAAGTATCTACACTTAAAGCTGTCAAAGTTGTTGCAATCCACACCCTTCCCACATTGGATGTATCAATCATTTGTATTATCGCTGCTAACATTCCGGAGGCCTGAAAATCCAGTTGGCATACTATAACTTTTATTTGACTCTTGATAAGAGAAAAGAACATTTTCCTTTTTTCTTGCATGAGAGTTTCTCCAGCACTTGTCTGCACATTTGCTTCTGGGACAGTTCCTGAGAGGACAATGCAAATCCCATTTTTTAGAGAAAGAACTTCCAAGCGTCTTTTGAATTTTTCTCCTTTTTCATTGTCCCGAGAAAGGAGGCCGATCCACGTCCATTGAAATTGCAGGAGTAGCTGGACAATTGCTGAGTCAGGAGGTTCTTGGTTTGGGGTCATCCGATGTGAAAAAGGAAAAGGATGATTTTGCTCAGCCATCTGGTTGGTGACACTATAGTTGATCTAAGATGAAAGAAGATATTGGTAGTTTGTGCCCATTTTAATGATAAAAGTCAGATGGTAAATCTAAGGGCCTTTCTACACTGCTGGGAGACACTTCAAATGATAACTGCATGAATTTTGCTGGTTCTCTTGATGTTCTGTCCTGTTGTCTTGTACGCTCCCTATGAAACCAGGGAGCTCTGAATTATCTGTGGGTGATGTTCATTGGAGGTCCTCATAGAGCACACCCTTCTGGTCACCTTATAACTCTGTGGGTCACACATCCACTCAGTCAATTAGTCAATCAGAATAGAGCTGGAAAGTCTTCTAGTCCAACCACGTGTCTCTCTCTGTGTGTGTGTGTTTCTGTGAGTGTGTGATTTGTGCCACAGCATTCAAAATTCACCAATTTCAAGCTCTATCGTTTACTTTCTAGGGCATTCCCAGTAAGTAAAACAGCTGAGAGCCGGAAATCCACTGTGCGACACAAATCAGCTGAGCTGAGAAACATGGAAATATAGGACAGGATCGGATGGGGGCGGGTGGGCAGGGACTACTAATCATTGGAACTACTGGTTCGCTAAAACTTGTCCAAACCGGCAGCAGCCCACCACTGTATGTATACAGAAACTCAAAGTACACAGACACACAGAGAGACAGAAACATACATGTACATACATGTGTGTGTAGCATATACATACATATACAATGCATATACATACAGATGTGTTTGTGTATGTAGCATATACATATATGTATGTTTTTGTATGTATATATATATATATGTATATATGTGTGTGTGTGTGTATACACACAGAGACACAAACATATATATGTATATATATATATACACACACACACACATACTTTGTGAATTAAAAATTCTTTCAGCTCTTCTAATATTTACTCTCTGACTTTCAATTTATTTGGAGAAATATATACAAGTGCTGCCTGCTAGGCAAATTTGAACAATTTACAACATGGAATTAATTTATACCTGTGGAATTTTATAGATGCTCAAAATATTATTTATATGATCAAAGAGTTCAGAATCCATCTCTTCAAGAATCGCCAGCAGGTTCTTTTGTCTTCCACATCTGTAGTTTGGGATGTTCTCCTGTCCTGTAGACAGCACATCCAGCATGGCCTCATATGTCATTCTTGCACTGAAAAAGTTCTCATAGATGTTGTAGCCCAGGGTGATGTTGGGTAAGAGCCTTGAATTCTGGTTGACTTCATGAACAGCCAACAAGAAGGGAAGAATGTTGTAGAAGGTGTTCTCACTGCCACATAAGAAATTTCATCATCTTTTTTTGTTCTATATCAACGGTTTATGTGATCAACTTAAAAGTCATTGTGTTCTTTTTGCCAATGAGGTAAAATTATTCAATTCTACAGATAATTCTGTTCTTTTGCAAAGTGATCTTGACTACGTTTCTGAATGGTCATCTATTTGGCAACTTCAAATTTCGATTCATAAATGCTGTCTCACATATTGGTAAATGGAATTGAAATGTCAAGTATAAGCTAGGTGGCATTGATCTAGCAGATGACCCTCACCTTGTTAAGGACCTAGAAGTACTTATCTCTGACGATTTAATCTCCAAAGAGATTAACAGTAACAGCATTGCCAAAAAAGCATTAAGAGTTGTAAACTTAATTTTGTGAAGCTTTTTTTCTGGAAACATTGTATTGCTCATTACAGCTTATAAAACTTATGGTAGACCAATCTTAGAGTATTGTTCAACTGCTTGGAATCCCCACCATATATTTCACATCAGTACAATTGAGCGGGTTCAGAAGTATTTCACAAGAAAAGTTGTGCACTCTCCATACACAACAGAATTCCCTATACTACTAGGCTCTAAATTCTTGGTTTGGATAACTTAGAACTGTGTCACTTGTGGTCAGGCTTAGGTATTGAATATAAAATTATACGTAATAATGTTTTACCTGTAAATGACTTTTTCTGTTTTAAACGCAATAATATGTGTGCAAACAACTGCTTTAAACTCCATGTAAATCATTCTAAACTTGACTGTAAAAATGTGATTTCTGTAATAGAGTTGTCAAAGTCTGGAATGCCCTACCTGATTCAGTTGTCTGAGCTACAAATTTTCACAGTTTCAATCACAAATTGACTTCCGTGGACCTTACATTATACTTACATGGTCAGTAGAGGTTGCGTGCATAAGTGCACTAATGTGCCTATTGTCCAGGGGTAAAATTCAGCAGGTTCTGACAGGTCCCGGAGAACCAATAGTGGAAATTTTGAGTAGTTTGTGAACTGGCAAATACCAACTCTGGCTGGCCTCAGAATGGGGTGGGAATGGGGATTTTGCAAAATCATTCCCCCTGCCAAGCCCACCAAGCCACGCCCACAGAACTGGTAGTAAAAAAAATTGAATTTCACCACTGCTATCATACCTGTCATTGTATTTTTATTCTCTTATTCGTGTTCTCATTTTTCTTTGACAACATTCCAATAAAGAAATAAATAAATCTTCAGTTTAGATTTTCATGAAAGCATGTCATATTTACTGTAGCTTTATATGTATATAGTGCAATGTCAAAAAGATAATCAACTTCTCATTACTCATGTCAGGGATCTGATGGATGCCCTAATTAAATCATGAGCCTTTAACCAAGCTTCAAAAGAAATACAGTTATTTATTAGGAGCTTCATGTCAGCACATTCCCAAGTGAAGCCAGCTCTGACCCCACATAATTTACACCCCAATCATGAGCCTGTTTCCTCCTTCCCTGCAGGATGTGTCATCATTCACATTCGCCAATGCAGCAATTTTGCAGGTTGAGAGATCACTCCCCTCCGGCCACTGTGGTAACTCTGGGATACCGCCTTGAGAGAGATAAGCCTGGAATGTGCATCTCTCTTTGGCTGCCACGCTGTTTTGTCGATTTCACATCACCCTTGCCCATGGCAATTCAAGAGCGGGCCAGGGATGCTTTGCAACTTGACATTTCAATTAAATTATTCAATTTATTTGAACTTTGTAAGTAATAGACATTTTTGAAATTTCTATGAGAAGAACAGTCCCATTGACACCACTAAGAGCTTCTTGTCAAAAAAAATCACAGAGAGATAGCAAGCTTGTTATTCAGGATCAAAGGAATCCTATCAAAATCACCAGAACTAATTCTGCCTATCATTTTCTCCACATTATGACTTGGAAGGAAAAAATGAGGAAAATTATTCTTATCATTTAGGAGCCAGGTAAGGAAAGTGGTTACAATAGTAAGAAACCTCTACATCTTCTTCTACTCAAAAAGAAAGTGTGAAGGTTTCTTATTATTGTAACTGTTTCAATCTGCTTAGAATAAACTTTTTTTGCAAAACTAAAGTATTTATTTTATTTACTTACCTATTTACAAAGGTAATATATCACTCATATCAATTCACAACAGTCCATAAAATGTAATTAAAATCATACCCTTACCCCCAGACAGACTAGATATGCTCATAGCTTGCAACCCACATCCTAGCTCAATGCTTAGGGGAAGATCTGTATCTTCCAAGTCCTCAAGAATGCTAATAAGGGATGCTACCAAGTGTAGGAATACCAAGTGCTATGGTTTTCCCAGTTGCTATGGGAAAGTTAAGGAAGGCTGAGTACCAAAGAATTGAGGCCTTTGAACTATGGGGCTTGAGAAGACTCCTGTGAGTCCCTTGGACTGCAAGGTGATCAAACCGGTCAGTCCTAGAGGATATCAACTCTGACTGCTCTTTAGAAGGCCAGATCCTGAAGATGAAACTCAAATACTTTGGCCAGTTAATGAGAAGGAAGACTCACTGGAGAAGAGCCTAATGCTGGGAAAGATTGAGGGCAAAAGAAGAAGGGGATGACAGAGAATGAGGTGGCTGGATGGAGTCACTGGCGCAGTAAGTGTGAGATTAAATGGACTCTGGGGGATGGAAGAGGACAGAAAGGCCTGGAGGAAAGTTGTCCATGAGGTCGCAATGGGCTGGACACAACTTTGCATCTAAAAACAACGTTCATGGCTTTAGAGTTATTGTCCGATATTCTACAATTAACAAAAGTTAATGTGATTCCTCTGTGACTAAACATTTACTTAGCACATAAAGTCTCTCCCCTCCTTGAATTTGGTTTTTAAAAAGTATCCCTTTTATTTAAACCAAAAGGAACAGGGAAGCCACAATAGTGGCAAATGTGTTAAAGGGTGGAAAGAAAGAGCAGGGAGGGTGGTAGGAATTATAGAGTAAATGTAAGGAGAAAATACCAGAGATCTCACTGTGTTCTAAGGTATCATTCAATCACTTTATTGGGAGTTTCTGTTTAACTATTGTTCAGAGATAAATAAATAAAATAAATATGAATAAATAAGTTTCTGACTCTCCACAGTCCCAAGGTAGTAATTTTGAAAGCAGGCAGAAACCCATCCAGGCAAGGTTCATTGTGGGACAGTATTGCCCAAAATTGAAGCTGACACTTGTGGAAAAACTTAAAAAGAAACGTTGCCAACTCAGGTTTTACAAAATCATCAGGTTCCCCAAGAGCCTTTCCTCTAAAGCAAATTGGGATGAGCAATAATGACTTGCCTTTCTCAAGGTGAGGAATAGGGGAAAGGAAATCATTCCTAGAAGAGACATTGGATGTATGTGGTTGGAGAAGGTGACGCAGCAACATATCTATTTAAAATCTGGAGTATTCTTGTTGGGGATAATACCAGAAGCTTATAGTAAAGAAAATGTATACTTGATTATTCATGTAATAACTGCAGCTACAATTGTATTTGCACAAAATGGAAAAGTGAAGAGATCCCTACGGATGAAAATATGATTAAGAAAATATTAGAATGTGCAGAAATGAATAGATTAACACTTACAATCAAAGGAAAGGAAGATTCTAATTATTATAATATATGGGAATTATTCTATCAATGGTTGGAGAATAAATGTGAAAGTAATGTATTATAAAAGCAAATAAATTAAGAAGAGAAATGGTATAATAGTAGGTATGTTAAGTATCAGTAGTAATATAAGAATAGATACAAATAATGAATATGGTGGTAAATTTTAATTGTCATGACACAAAAATGTGTACTCAGACAACACATTGTTTACTGAAAGAGTGAATTTTTGTATTAAAAGAAAATTAAAAAATTATATATATGTATATATATATATATGTTTTCTGAGGTTTTCGCAGGTATTTGTATGTAGGTATTTGGTTATTCGGGTTTTCTCCCGCATAAAATTGGAAGTGTCTTGGCAACGTTTCGATGAAGTCTCATTCGTCATCTTCAGGCTGGTGTTCTCATCTTTGTGCTTCCAGGAGCAATATATGTATATATATATATAAAAGGAAAGACATTGGAGCAGGTAAAATCAGTCACTAGAATCATTTGGTGAGCTGATCATTACCTTTTCAGTTGGTGGGTTGGAGGCTTGGAGAACGAAAATTGGTACAATCGAGATACGAGTCCAGACATTATTCCCGTAATCCAGTAGTCTCCTGGCTTGTAGTAATGGAACCACTCCTTTTCTTCTATGATCACCTTAAATGGACATTTCATCAGTGTACTGGCACAGGGAATTTGAGACAGAAACTGAAGCAGAAAAAGGTGTGTATGCAGCAGCAGCAACATTTGACATACAGAATATTGCAGGAGATCCTTCCTAGAGTTCTTTCTTCAGCACAGAGCTAAATCTCAGAGATCACAAAAAGACCACAACTACAGTGAAGAAGGTCCAGTTTGCCCCCAGATTTGGAAGAGCTATCTGCAATTTCAGACTGCTACAGTATTTGCCCAGCTTTACCCCAAACTCTGATCTCATCACAGGAGGCTGTTACAAATCAGATTATCACATGCTGTCTATCTCATTTGTTGTCACGTTCATTGACCACTAATTGTGGTGGTAGAAATCCCATGAACCTTGTTCAAAGGAGAATAAATAATCATGATTTTGATAATTAGAAGGGGAATTGGGAACGAGCCTTGGCCATAAAAGTGTGCCGTTGGAGAAAAGAGTTTTGTTTGACTCAGGAGAATAATCCTAATTTGAGAGTCGAGAAAGGAACAATTCACGGAAGTTTGATTGGTTTTTTAGTCTCGAAACTTATTCTTGAGAGTGTAAAGATTAAAATGTGGAAAAACAGTTCAACACTGTTGAAGTAGGCAGTGGGCCATTATAATTCCTTCTTATTTTGTCTGGTGTGGATGAGGCCATCTTCTTCAATGAAGGTTTGATGCTCCAGAATGGTTAACTCCAGATCATGACATATCGAATAACCTATTGGAGCCCCATGTTAAATGTCTTGTATCTTTCAAAATGTAGAAGAGACTATCAGTCTTAATGCTTACAAAGCAGATCAGGTCAATATTCCCTGGGATATTAATCTGAAACAATGGTCCGTTACTGACTTCTTCATGATAGGAATAGCAGACTTCAATACCATTTCACAGTGCTTTAAAGGCCTCTCTAAGCAGTTTACAGAGTCAGCCTATTTCCCCCTACAATTTGGGTCCTCATTTTACCCAGCTCAGAAGGAAGTAAGGCTGAGTCAACCTTGAACTGGTGAGAATCAAACTGTCAAATTGCAGGCAGCCAGCAGGCATCAGAAATAGCCTGCAATACTGCATTCTAACCACTGTGCCTCCTCCTCCTCCTCCTGATGTGTTGAAATTTGCTGTCTCTTAGATAAGGTATAAGGTATAAGATAAGTCGAGTCGAGTCGAGTCGAGTCGAGTCGAGTCGAGTCGAATCGAATCGAATCGAATCGAATCGAATCGAATCGAATAGAATAGAATAGAATAGAATAGAATAGAATAGAATAGAATAGA
>WNWU01000233.1:93721-122816 GCA_012654045.1 Ptyas mucosa
GAGGGTCCTTCAGTGGTCATCTAGCTGAACCCGCATCATTTACATTAGTTCCATTGTGAAAGGTGTTTCTCCTTAGGGCATGTATGAGAATGCTATAACTTACCGTATTTTTCAGACTATAAGACGCACCAAGATTTGGAAGCGGAAAACAAGAAAAAATTTTTTGCCCTCCACAGCCCATTAGGAGCAATTTGCAGGCCTCCCAAACCCCTGCACATCCCGTTTTTGCAAGAAATGGGCCTGTTTTTCACAAAAAAGGGATGCACAGGGGGTTTGGGAGCCTGCAGAGTGCTCCTGGGGGCTGAGGAGGGCAAAAACGCAGTGGTTGGGGGTGTGTGTCTTATAGTTTTAAAAGTACAGTATATATACTGTATAAATATACATATTTCTCCATCTTTGGTTTCTCAGGAAACCTCCAACATCTACCTTTTTCTAGAGTCCCTATCTTTCTCTCCTACAACTGATCGTTGTATCATCATATGTAAATGACTTTTTTAGCTGCCCTCATTTCCTTCACCAGATTCTTAGTGATATCTTTCTCTTATGCAATTCACCGGGTAAACCCTTCTTATTATGGATTTTCTCCCAAAGGTGCTTTTTCAAAAGACAACTGATCAACGTTCCACTTCATTCCAGAAGCTTCTTCGGTTCTGACTGAATGGTGACGTATGGAACGATTTATATTCCTTGGTGTCATCTGGTCGTTAGCAGACTTTCTGAAAGTTGTTGAGGCCACTTGGAATTTATCTGTGCCCTCAGGGTCACATGAATAGTGCAAATAGGTGTGGAATCTTCCTGCAATTGGTGAATCTATATCCTGTTTACAACACAGTCTTTTCAGCAGTTCAAAATCTTTCCATCCTCCACCATTCAGTCAGAACCAAAGAAGCTTCTTGGATGAGAAGTGAAACACCTTCAAGGGAAAACAAAGACCAGGTGCCTTTTGAAAAAGCACCTTTGACACAACCTGGATGACTGAGAATCTCCATAGACATTCTGGATTTTCTCTTACTGAAAAGAAGATAATTTGATGTACTATAAATTATGGCAACATATCCCAGTTTACTAATGTAAATTGCAAATCCTGCAATACAATGCAGCAGGTTCCAGCGTGTGATAGATTATTGTAAAACCTCTAAAGCAGGGGTGAAATGCTTCTGGTTCGGACCGGATCACCCTATCCGGTAGCGAACACAGCGGGTAGTTCGGAGAACCGGTAGCAAAAATCCCTGCGCAGGCCTCATCACCATGCCCAGCTGAGCCGCATGATCATCAGAGGCTTTTTTTTTTACTTTTAAAAGCATTTTTTCTACAATTTCTTCCGCAGAAAAAATGCTTTTAAAAGTAAAAAAAAGCCTCTGAAGATCAGGAAACTCAGCTGGAATCATCAGAGTGACTTTTAAAGCATTTTTTTCTGCAACCTCTTTCAGGGAAGAGGTGGTTAAAAAATGCTTTGAAAAGGTTCTGAACATCAGTCAACACAGCTGGGATTGGCAGAGCCTTTTCAAAGCATTTTTTAAACCACCTTTTCCCCGGGAGAGGTTGCAGAAAAAAATGCTTTAAAAGTCTCTCTAACGATCCCAGCTGAGTTGCCTGATCTTCAGAGAGACTTTTCAAAGCATTTTTTAAAAACATCGGGCAACTCAGCTGGGATCATCAGAGAGACTTTTAAAGCATTTTTTTCTGCAACCTCTTCAGCGGAAGAGGTGGTTAAAAAAATGCTTTGAAAAGGCTCTGATGATCCCAGCTGTGTTCCTGATCGGCAGAGGCTTTTCAAAGCATTTTTTTGCATTTGCAGAAAAAATGGTTTGAAAAGTTAAAATTTAAAAAAAAAAGTTGGCCACGCCCACCCGGTCACATTACCCCACCACCACCAAGCCACGCCCACAGAAGTAGTAACAAATTTTACATTTCACCCCTGTTCTAAAGTAAAGTGATATGTAATAAATTAAGTTTTCTTATATGGAAGTTATCTCAATTGGCCTCAATAAGTATTATTTCTGAGCAGATGGAGATAAATAGAAGAGCAAAATCCAAGCAGCGTCAATTACTTTGTTAAATAAAGTTGGCCATTGGACGGCACTTTGATTGACAGAAATCTTGACTTCAGAGGAGGCTTGTCTTTCTACAATCCCAATTTTCACCCCCGCATCTGATTTGTTCAAAACGGTTGTCCACTGCATAATATCAAAGTCACCAACAGGAACTCCATTTTCATCAAAAGAAATCCCATCTCTGGAAATATTGTGATGTTGGAAGTTTCTCAGGAACCTATGAAGCTGCAGAAACAGAAAAAACATTACAGTTTGAGCCTTTATTCTATGTTTTTTTTCTTGCTATTATTCTGGATTGAATGTACTCTGAATAATTCAATCTCTTCAAATCACCACTGCAGTCTGAAGCAGACTGATTCAGCATTTCATGGGAAGCTTCTTTTAGTCATACTCCAGGAATTTACAGCTCTTTTTCAAATACTGTGTTTTTCAGGCTATAAGACACATTTTTTTGTCTCCCAAAAGGGGTTGAAAATGTCTGTGCATCTTATAGACCGAATATTGTTGAAGCCTTGCCTTCCCACCAGCCATTTTTTAGCCTCTTCATGCCCTGTTTTTTGGCCTTTATTCAGCCTTTTTCGGTCCTTTTTGGCACATTTTTAGAGTTTTTTTTCAGCCCATTTTTTAGGCTTTTTTGGCCCATTTTTCCAAAAAAAAAAAAAAAAAAGACATCCCCACAGCCAAACAAAGTGTTGCATATTGAATTGGAGTGAGCAGAGGCTTCACTCAGGTCCTCCAATCCGGCGGGAAAATACTCAAACCTCATTGGCCGACCTGTCTGACAGCTCCCTATAAAAGGGCAAGCAGTCAGATGAGCTGACTTCTAGGTTGCACCGATCTACTAATAAAGAATGTTGTTACTGTTAGCACTGAATCCTCTCTCTTTGATCGCCTGATCCAACACTGGCAATGAAAGTTGTATTGGAAGAGCAGAGAACAAAAAGAGATGAGTTAGATTGTAGTCCCAACAGAAGAGGGGACCACCGGCAGGCATCGACAGGCTACTACCGCAGTGACTGAACTGCATCAACCATCACAATGACTGCTCATGCCCTGCCAACTCCGTTCAACCCATCAACGGACAATTGGGACTCATACATGGCCAGGTTCGAGTGTTTTATGGAAGCAAACAACCTCCTGGGACTATCAGACAATTGGAAAAGAGTGTTATTTCTCAGCTATTGTGGAAACGAGGTGTTCGATATGGCTAAGGCACTCGTGCAGATGGAGTTGCTGTGCAGACGGTGCCCTGGGCCAATGTCCAGAATGCACTACAAGCAAACTATGCTCCAGTGCCATCCAGGTTCATTCGTTGGCATGAATTCCATAGCAGAGTGCGGGAGGAAGGTGAATCCGTCAACCATTATGTGGCAGCATTGAGGAAGGCCGCAACCTACTGTGAGTTTAGAGAGCTGGAAGATGTGTTGCTAGAGCAGCTCATCAGTGGAGTGATGGACATTAGCTTACAAAAGCAGTTGTTAGCAAAGCCTAACCTCACTCTACAGATAGCACTCAATGATGCCAGATCAACAAAATCCTTGCACAAAGCTGTCTTCCTGGAAGTCCAGGCACAGAGAGGACCAGCCAACAGAAGAAAAGGATGCATATCAAACCAATATCAGTGCATCAAAGGCAAAGAAAGTACATGTTGCCGTGCAGATAGAAGACTCACAATGGGATATGGAGATCGATATGGGCTCATCATTGACAATCATGTCCTAGGAGACAATCCAGAAGGCTGTACCTGGCCTCAAAAAGAAAGACCTATGTTCCCAGAGAATACAGCTAAAAGACTACCAAGGGAACTGCATCCCTATCATGGGGAGCAGAACCTTCTGGGTCAGATTTAGGGAGTTCTCCGGACCCCAAAAACTAACTGTCATCATCGGAGAATTACCAAGTCTGCTCGGCTTGGACTTGTTCAAGGCCCTGGGACTGGGGTTGTCTGGAATCAATGCTGTCCACCACGATGATGCAGACAACCTCATTCGAGAATTTGAAAATGTGTTTAGCAACGGCCTATTTCTTTCGACCTAGACCCCAAAATCACCCCAATTAGGCTTAAATTGCAAAGGGTCCCCCTTGCTCGCAACCCCTATAGTCACACCTATCAAGGCTGATGGATCAGTCCATGTCTGCATGGACTACAAATACACCATCAATAAGGCCCTACAACAGAGCGCCTATCTGGTTCCCATCGTTCAACACTTGTGTCATTCTTTGGGAAAGGAAAAACATTTGCTAAGCTCAACCTGGCACAGGCTTACCAGCAGTTGCCAGTCGATGACAGCATAGCTGAAACTCAAATGATTGTTACGCACAGAGGTGCATTCAAATGTCACCAGCTAGAATTTGGTGTGAGCATGGCACCAGGACCATTCCAGAGTGTCATAGAGTAGCTGTTACAGGGTATTCCTGGGGTAGTGCCCTATTTTGACAATGTCTTGGTGTCTGCTGCCAATAAAACAATTCTATTCAACCATTTGAGATCCATTCTCAGTAAATTCAGGGAAGCCGGGCTTAAGGTCAAATGCAAAAAATGTCAGATTGCTCTACCTAGGGTAGAATTCCTGGGATATATGATCAATGGGTCTGGGATATACCTAGCTAAAAGCAAAATAACGGTGATCAAAGAGGTACCCACCCTCAAGAATAAGAAGGAATTGCAAGCATTCCTGTGGTTGCTTAATTTTAATAGCATGTTCCTGGCTCAAAAATGGTGGAACCTCTGCATAGGCTGTTAGGATTTGGGGTTGTGCTGAAGCTGCTGCTTTTTAAGCAGTAAAAAAACTTTTGTCGTCAGACTGTGTGCTAGTCCACTATAGCGAGACTCTGCCATTGATGCTAACCTGTGACACCCTCTTTCAGGGTTGGGGCCATCCTTAGGCACCAACTGCCCAATGGCTGTGAGGCACCTATTGACTATTACTCCAGGACCATGTCCTCTGCCAAGCATAACTACAGCCAGCTGGACAGGTTCCACAACTAACTGTATGGCAGAGACTTTGTGCTTATCACTGACCATAAACCTTCCAGGGTTTATTGGCTGGAGACCACCCCACTCCTACAATCTTGTCCCACAGAATTACCAGGTGGACTATTTTTCTGGCAGCTTACAGCTTACATATTATGTGTGTCGTAATGAACCATGTTAAAGTAATGTCTCTTGTGGGGGGAGAGGGTCATCATACCCCCCCCCTCCGGATTAAGATGTGCAGTGCTGAAAGTCTTACATGTGGGACATCCTGAGATAGTCAGGATGAAAGCCCTGGCCCAGAGCTATGTCTGGTGGCCCAATATGGACTGTGAAATAGTGGAATTGGTTGCTACCTGCTCACTATGTCAGGAATCCAGATCGACACCCCCCTCTGCCCCAGCTAAGGAATGGGAAACCCCTAATGCACTGTGATCCTGGGTGCATATTGACTTTGCAGGACCAGTAAAGGGCCAAACATTCCTAATTGTGATCAATGCATTTTCAAAGTGGCTGGAGATATTCTTAATATCTACCCCCATGGCTGAAGCAGTAATCCGTGTGCTTCAGAGACTGTCATGCATGGGTTCCCTGATGTATTGGTCTCGGACAATGGGCCTCAATTTATGGCCAATCGATTTGAACTATTCCTGGCAGAGCATGGCATCAGGCATGCCCTTGTTGCCCCCTTTCATCCAACCAGTAATGGGCAGGCTGGATGGATGGTAAGATCGCTAAGGAGGCTCTGTCCAGAATTGGCCCAAGGGATTGACAAGCATAGATCGATAAGTTTCTCCCAGTACAACATATCACCCCAAGTGCAACAACTAACAGGAGCCCTTTGGACTCCTCATGGGAAGGAGAATTCATTCACAATTAAACTGCTTGCACCCAAATTATATTGCAGAAACATCTCCCGACTCAACGGGAAAAATCTGGTCATTTAATATGGGGGCCTGACAGGGATGAAATGCTCCTGGTTTGGACCGCATCACCTGATCTGGTAGCAATGGCGGTGGATGGTTTGGAGAAACAGTAGCAAAAATCCCTGCCCCGCCCCCATGGCCAGCTGGGCCGCACAATCATCAGAGGCTTTTTTTTTTACTTTTAAAAGCATTTCTCTACAAATGCTTTTGTAGATGAAAAAAATGCTTTTAAAAGTTAAAAAAAAAGCCTCTGATGATCGTGCGGCTCAGCTGGGATCATCAGAGGCTTTTCAAAGCATTTTTTTCTGCAACGTCTTGGCCGAAGATGTGGTTAAAAAAATGCTTTGCAAAGTCTCTGATGATCCCAGCTGAGTTGCCTGATTGTCAGAGAGGGATTTTGTAAAAGACCACTCTGACGATCCCAGCTGAGTTGCCTCATCAGCAGAGAGGCATTTTTTAAAAAGCCTCTCTGATGATCCCAGCTGAATTGCCTGATCATCAGAAAGGCTGTTTAAAGCATTAGAAAAAATGCTTTGAAAAGTTTTTTTAAAAAAAGTTGGCCACACCCACCAGTCACATTACCCCCACCACCATTAAACCACACCCACAGAACTGGTAGTAACAAATTTTACATTTCACCCCTGGGGCCCGAGTATACGCCCAGAACTATGCCGGAGGTGCCCTCTGGATTCCAGTTACTGTAGTAGAAATATCTGGCCCTCGCTCGTACAAAGTCGAGCTGGAGGACAGTAAATTCTGGTGATGGCACTTGGACTAATTCTGAGGCCATCTTGAGAACTCACTGCTACAACCACCATAGGCAGTTCAACCCGACCAAAGGCCGATTCCTACACATGCTAGCCTACAAAATAAACAAATGTCTAACAATAACTCAAACCCGATTGTACAGGGGGAAAACCCATCTGAAGAACCAAGACTCCAGTGCAGACTTCCGGATGGGATGGGCCTAGAGGCTCCAACCACGTCTCATGATGAAATCACGAAGATTCCATTGGCAAGTACTGAACCAACTACAAATCCAACCACTCAGGCCAATGCCCAAAAAACAACTGAACTGTGCAGGTCATCTACGGCTCATCAACTTGCCCTGCCTACCTACTTGACTATGTTTGTAAATAATGTAGTGTTTTGATTGGACTGTCCAGGAGAGGAGGGGTGTTGCATATTGAATTAGAGTGAGCATAGGCTTCACTCAGATCTGCCAATCCGGTGGGGAAATAGTCAAACGCCATTGGCCAACTTGTCTGACAGCTCCCTATAAAAGGGCAAGCAGTCAGATGATCCGGCTGCTGGGTTGCACTGATCTACTAATAAAGAGCTACTGTTAGCATTGAGTGCTGTCTCTTCCATCATCCGATCCAACACAAAGCCTAATAAATGGGCTCAAAAAAGTCTGGAAAATGGGCTGAGAAAATCCTAGAAAACAGGCTGAGAAAATGGGTCGAGAAAACGAGCAAAGAAAAGTCTAGAAAACGGGCCCAAAATGCCTCAAATACTTCTCTACCAACCACGAGCTAGATGACTCCTGTACATGCTTTAAATGTTCTACAACTATCAATAATAACGAAGATATCATTAAATGCCATACATGTGACAATTATGCCCATCTCACCTGCTTAAAATTAACCAAAAAAATAGCAAATCTCATACAAGCATCAAATTAGGTGTGAAATGCTCCCGGTTCAGACCAGATCACCCGATCCGGTAGTGATGGAGGCTGGGTTGTTCGGAGAACCAGTAGCAAAAATCCCTGCCCCCCCTCCATGCCCAGCTGAGCCGTGTGCTCATCAGAGGCTTTTTTTCTTTTAAATGCCTCTGATGATCCGAAAAGCCACTATCAATCAGGCAACTCAACTTGGATCATCAGAGGCATTTAAAAGAAAAAAATCCTCTGAGGATCAGGCAACTCAGCTTGGATCATCAGAGGCATTTAGCAACATTAGCAACATTATAAGAAACTCCAATAAACCAAACATCTCCCCTGATGACATCATCATAATTTCAAGAGATGGCTCTGAGTTCAAATACAACGATGGCTCGGTAGCTCCACGATTTTGCAGTGTTATTTGCAAAAATGAGTCCATCAAACGCATATTCATATATACAATAAATTCAATCACCAAAACCAACATCATCCAGAACAAATTTCGCTCACGTCCCATCTTATCCATATTGCAAAGAATCCACTCCCGTGAACTCCGATCAGAACTTAAAAGACATCAAGACCAAGGACATACTGATTTATACATTGACTACCATGCCAACTGTATCAAAAGAAAATCCCACAACCCACATCCTAACACCCAATCCTTCTCCATCTAATCCCCCATCATCCAAAACTAGGCACACACACCCCAAACCTCCTCTATAACAATTACTACTGACCTTAAATACAAGCTACTTAATGCAAGAAGCCTTGTAAATAAAATACCTGAATTCCTCCTCTTACTAAATACGGCTATATTTTACATTATATTTGTCTGTGAAACTTGGCAGAATACATCCCTTCCTGATTCCATTACTACAGTAAGAGACTATCATGTTTACCGGTCAGATAGTGAAATCCGTAGAGGAGGTGGTGTTACTATCTTCTACAAAAGGTCCCTACATCTAAAAAATATTCAAGTTACACACGAACTTGCTCTTCCTGAGACCATTTTCTGCGACCTGTCCTTAAATACCACATTTCAATTCTTACTTTGTTACAGAGCCCCAGATTATGACACTGAACATGCAAACAAGTTAATTTCATTACTAATCAGGGCAGCCTCCTGCCCACACCCAATAATCTTTCTTGGTGACCTTAACTTACCACTTATTAATTGGACCCTAAATGAATGTACAACTGAACCTATACATCCAACCCTGTACAATATTGTAACTAATCTGGGACTTGATCAACTACTAACTAACAACACTAGACTCAACAACTGCCTTGATCTCATCTTCTGCAACAGTTTAAATTCAATTTATGGACTACAAATAAAAGAACCATTCTCCAACAGCGACCACAGCATGATTGACTTTTGTCTCAACTTACGCCCTCTCAAAAATTGTCATAATGATGGGATTCCCAGTTATAACTTTAAAAAAGCCAACTATGATCTCATAGACAATGAACTCTCAAATCCTGATTGGCAAAATCTGGCTGTAATAATGCTGATGACCATTACAACACTTTCTTGCACCAAGTCAAAAGAATCATTAAACTTTACGTACCACTAATACCCTACAAAACCCAAAAAATAAACTACCAATAACAATAAGAAATTACAATCCAGAAAAAAATCTCTTTGGTGGAAAAACAAAACAAACTACGAAGCTAACTTCAAAAACCGCTAAAAAACTTATGCCAACAAATAAAGACTGAATGCACTAATTATCATATCAAGTAAGAAGAAAACCTTCTACGCACAAAATCCACCCATGCCTTTTATAATTTTGTAAACAACAAATTTAAAGCCTCGAGATCCATCCCACCTCTAAAAGGACCAAACAATGAAGATTGTATTGACGAAACCGTTAAAGCCAATCTCTTTAACACATTCTTCAGCTCAACCTGTGTAAACAGCAACAACACATACCCAATATTTCCAAGTCGTACTACAGACAATTACAAAGATTACAGTGATCTTATACATACTGATTTTACAGAAGACAATGTTGAAAAGGCATTATGCAATCTAAAACCATCTCTATCTATTGGACCTGATGGACTAACAAACAATTTGGTTTCAGAAAAAAATTATCCTGTAATCTACCATTACTACATTGCAAAAGATATGGACTACACATCTCGATCAGGGCAAAACAATTGATGCAGTTTACATAGACTTCTGTAAAGTTTTTGGTTCAGTGGTGCATGACAAATTACTTCTAAAACTAAAATCCTATGGCATTTCTGGCATTAAGAGTTGTTAACCTAATCTTGCATAGCTTCTCCTCTGGTAATGTTGTACTACTAACTAGAGCATACAAAACATTTGCTAGACCAATTCTTGAATACAACTCATCTGTCTGGAACCCTCTGCATATTGGACATAAATACAATCAAGAGAGTCCAGAGATATTTTACGAGAAGAGTCCTCCATTCTTCTAACCACAATAAAATACCTTACGCCACCAGACTCCAAATTTTGGGCTTAGACAATTTAGAACTAAGCTGACTTCAGTTTGACCGAAGCATAGTACATAAAATTATCTGCCACAATGTCCTTCCTGTCAATGACTACTTCAGCTTCAACCACAACAGACAAGCAAATAATAGATACAAACTCAAGTTAAACTGTTCCAAACTTCATTGCAGAAAATATGACTTCAGTAACAGAGTGGTCAATGCCAGGAATGCACTACCTGATTCTGTAGTTCCTTCCCCAAACCCCCAAAACTTTAAACTTAAACTGTCTACTGTTGACCCCATTCCTAAGAGTTCTGTAAGGGGCGTGCATAAGTGCACCAGTGGTCCTACCATCCCTGTCCTAATATTCCTTTTTACAAGAAATAATGGTTGGAAACTAACAAAGGGGAGAAGCAACCTAGAAGTAAAGAGAAATTTCATAACACTGAGAGCAATCAACCAATGGAATAGCTTGACTTCAGAAGTTGTGAGTGCTCCATCACGGGAGGCTTTCAAAAAGAGAACTGGGCAACCATTTGTCTGAAATGGCATAGGGTCTCGTGCTCGATTAGAAAAACCTCTGAGGTCCTTTCAAAATCTTATTATTCTATGTTTTATGTTCTATGTTTTGGTGCTTCACCATCACAGCCCCATCTGAGGCAAGACCATTTGCAGATATGGGAAAACTTGCAATGGGAGAAGATGGAGAATACAATTTTGGAGCTTTGGTGGTACAGCGGACTAAAGTGCAGTTAAGTAGCACTTAGCTGCCAGCTGCCCGCAATTACTGTCAGTTCAAATCTCACCAGGCTCAAGGTTGACTCAGCTTTACACCCTTCCGAGGTAAGTAAAATGAGGACCCAGATTGTGGGGCAATAAGCTGACTTTGCATTTTAAAAAAAGAACACCGCTTTGGGGAGGGGGCAAAAGCCCTCCTAAGCAGGTATATAGAAAAGTATGAAGGCTAATGCTTAACGCATTGTAAGCCGCCCTGAGTCTCCAAAGAAGGGCGGCATATAAATGGAACCAATAAATAAATAAATAAATAAATTTTGCCATCAGTCCTGATCAAGATGAAGTTAGTGGAGTTTAACTTTGGCCTAGGAATGTGACAAAAATTGCATAGTGATGTTAACCCTTTCAAAGAATAGCTATGGAAGAATATCCATTAGTTCAGGAGATGTGTGGATGAACTTTTTGTTGCCCCCAGAAGATGCTTTGATTTATATCTTGTTACTATGTTAGAAACTTTTAGCCAGCAAAATTCAATCTTAATCCAGAACAAACAATCCAGCTGAACTCCTTAGCTTGGAGAGCTCTTTGTGATCACAATAAAGGGTTGAGGATTGCTGGAATATTCTGATGCTTGTTTAGTTTTGAAAATTACGTTGTCACCGTAGAGCTATTTCTGTCACAAAAGCATCCCAAATTAGCACAGGTTGTTTAACTTTGGAAGATTTTTCTCTATTAATTCTCTCTAACTCACCGTCAGAGTTCCAAGTAATATGCCCATAGAAAACAGGAATCTGAGGCAAGCAGGTTCCTCAAATATCAGTTTTATTGGCCATATTATATAGGCATAGAATGGTGAAAACTGACTCAAATGTTCCCACAGTTTTCACCTAATTAAAACTAAAAGTTTTCGTCCCCTTTCCAAACAATCAGTCACATGGTCCAATCAAGGTGTCATCCAGTTGCCTGGTGACTTCACTCATCCTCCCTCTGGCCGTTGATGGGAATGTCCTTGGTTCCCAGGAGAAAATATTTTGTTTTGGCTACAAAACCCCAACTATCTCTATTTCCCCCCTCCATATGCTTCGGCTCCAGTTTGGCAACACTGAAGCATCAAAATGGCCTTGGTCAGGTCAGCTTCAGGATTGACACTCACTCTCAAATACCACAAACTGGGCAACTGCTCTTTGGAATATCTCACCCCTTTCTACATCTAATTTAATATTGATGAATTAGAAGGGGAGAATCCGTGGAACGTCAAGGGAGGAGAGTTACCTGCCATGGCTGTAAAATCTGGGGTGGTTGATGGTCTCCAACTTGCATTCTCCTCTTACTCCGTTGGGAGGAAGAGGCAGCACTGAGGACCCAGGCCACAATTTGAATTATTTGGGAAATATTGGAGGAATCCTGAGACAGGATTCTTGCAATCACATCATGGGGTGGAAATTCCCAATTCTCTTTTTCTCTGCATTTTTTCCAAACTTTCTTAGATAACACAGGACTTGTATAAGAACATTGGAACGCTTCCTTTCCATATAATTGGACCATAGATGAATAAGATTTAATGTCATCATACTGAGTCCTTCTCTTTGTCTGGATGAGGAAGGAAAACAAAGCATATTTATTTTGGAGATCAACCCAGTAGTAAAAACTATCTACACTTAAAGCTGTCAAAGTTGTTGCAATCCACACCCTTCCTACAATAGATTTATTAGTCGTATCAATCCTTTGTATTATTACTGCTAACATTCCCAAGGCCTGAAAATCCAGTTGGCATACTATAATTTTTATTTGACTCTTCATAAGAGAGTAGAACATTTTCCTTTTTTCTTGCATGAGAGTTTCTCCAGCACTTGTCTGCAGATTTGCTTCTGGGACGGTTCCTGAGAGGACAATGCAAATCCCGTTTTTTAGAGCCAGAATTTCCAAGCGTCTTTTGAATTTTTCTCCTTTTTCATTGTCTCGAGAAAGGAGGCCGATCCACGTCCATTGGAACTGCAGGAGTAGCTGGACAATTGCTGAGTAAGGAGGTTCTTGGTTTGGGGTCATCCGATATGAAAAAGGAAAAGGATGATTTTTCTCAGCCATCTGGTTGGTGATACTATAGTTGATCTAAGATGAAAGAGAAAATATTGGTAGTTTGTGTCAGTTTTAATGATAAAAGTCAGATGGTAAACCTAAGGGCCTTTCCACACTGCTGAGAGACATTTTAAATGATAACTGCATGAATTTTGCTAGTTCCCTTGATGTTCTGTCCTGTCGCCTTGTATGCTCCCTTTGAAACCAGGGAGCTCTGAATTATCCGTGGATGATGTTCATTGGTGATCCTCATAGAACACACCCTTCTGTCACATTATAACTCTATGGGTCCCCCAACCACTCAGTCAATTAGTCAATCAGAATAGAGCTGGAAAGTCTTCTAGTCCAACCACATGTGTGTGTGTGTGTGCTTTGTGCACGTGCGCAGCGTTCAAAATAAACCAATTTCAAGCTCTATAGATTTCCTTCCAGGACAGCCCCAGTAAGTAAAACAGCTGAGGCCCTGAAATCCACCATGCCAGGCAAATCAGCTAAGCTGAGAAACATGGAAATATAGGATAGGGTGGGGGAAAGTGGGCAGGGACAACTGATCACCGGAACTACCGGTTTGCTAGAACTGGTCCAGACCAGCAGCAGCCCATCACTTTATGTATAGGCATATACTCTTTGAATTAACAAATCTTTCAGCTCCTCTAATATTTACTCTCTGACTTTCAATTTATTTGGAGAAATATGTACAAGTGCTGCCTTCTAGGCAAATCTGAACATTTTACAAGACAAAATTAATTTCATTTGGCTTTATACCTGTGGAAATTTATAAATGCTCAAGACATTGGAAATATGATCAAAGAGTTCAGAATCCATCTCTTCAAGAATCGCCAGCAGGTTCTTTTGTCTTCCACATCTGTAGTTTGGGATGTTCTCCTGTCCTGTAGACAGCACATCCAGCATGGCCTCATATGTCATTCTTGCACTGAAAAAGTTCTCATAGATGTTGTAGCCCAGGGTGATGTTGGGTAAGAGCCTTGAATTCTGGTTGACCTCATGAACAGCCAACAAGAAGGGCAGAACGTGGTAGAATGTGTTCTCACTGCAACGTAAGAAATTTCATCATCTTTTTTTGCTCTATATCAATGATTTATGTGATCAACTTAAAAGCAATTGAAGTAAAATTATTCAATTTTACCAATAATTCTGTTGTTTTGCAAAGTGATCTCCACTACGTTTCTGAATGGTAATTTATTTGGCAACTTCAAATTTCAATTCATAAATGCTCTTACATATTGGTAAACATAATCAGAATGCCAAATATAAGATATGTGGCATTGATCTACCAGATGACCCTCACCTAGTTAAGGACCTAGGTGTACTTATCTCTGATGATTTATGCTCTAAAGCTCACTGTAACAGCATTGCTAAAAAAGCATGAAGAGTTGTAAACTTAATTTTGCAAAGTTTTTTTTCTGTAAAACATTTTATTGCTCATTACATCTTATAAAACGTATGCCAGACCAATCTTAGATTATTGTTCATGTTGACACCCTGACGTTCCAATGGAAAAGAAAGGCACTACGGGAGGGGGGATATGGGCACAGGTGACAATGGCGGGTGAAACACTGCAGCTAGGTGTCATACCCACCGGTGGAGGAATATAATGGGGCTCATGTGGGGTGCTGCTGAGGCGTGTGTTGGATAGCAATCCAGTCAGGAGCAACGAAGCCCTGATGACATCCTCTCCCTGCAACCCTACCGGCCGCAGATTCGAACGCCCTTCAGCTGAGGAAAATTATGAACATGTGCCGACTAGCAATCAACTGAGGGCGGACCTATAAAGTATAGCTGAGGGGCGGATGCCCTCAGCTCTGACTTTATTTATGTTATTGTACTGGCAATGACTGGAAGCCACTGTGTAGCAGGACATTAAACTGAGTTTACTGGCCAAGGCTTGGCATCTTTCCTGAATTCCTGCACCGGCAGTCTAGCGGAGCCGAGAGGAAGTCAGAGCTCTTCTCTTCACGTAGTCCCGCTTGGTAGTGACGTTTAGCAAAGGATGGTGGAGGGAATGATGGACGGGGCACCATCCATTGAACCAAATGGAGAGGAGGGGGATGAGAAGAGCATAGAGGCACGAATAGACTGTGAGCAGCCTGTGGTCTAGTCAAAACAATGGGACGCTCATCCGGAGGAGGCGCTGGAAGACCAGAGTACACAAGGAGCAGGGGGGTTCTCATGCTGCATCTGGGCATTGGTGGCATAGCTCCACACTGCTAGGGAAATTAGGTTTGAGAGCACTTACACACCCTCCCTTAGGGGCTCAGTTCCAAGGCTGGAGAGAACGGAAGTGAGTTGAAGATGAGGAGCAGGAGGGGAGCTACTCCACCAGGCCTGGAGCGACCACAATGGACATTTTAAGAGAATGATTCAGAGAGGCGAGTTTCTGAGATGTGCCATCATGGCAACCATGGGCACCGGGACTGGAACCTTCAACCACCTGGCAAGGTGGGACTGCAGCAGGGGGAGGGTCAGAGAGCAGGCTCTGTTTGGCAAGTCCCAATTCCAGATCAGAGCAAAGGCAGGGCCGGTCTTGGGTGGACAATGATTATCATGTCTCGGAGGCTTCTGCTTCATCGTTGGGGGATGTGATATGGGGTTCCAGCCAGCCACAGCCTAGACCAGTGATGGCTAACCTTTTTGCCATTGCATGCCAAAAGTGGGGGGAGCGGGGGGGGGGTCGTGGGTGCAGGTGCCCATGTCCATAATTCAATGTGCCCCGCCCTCCCACGCATGCACACATGACCCCCCCACACGTCCCCCTGCTTTTGGCACGTGATGGCACGATGGGCCCAATAGGTCTGTTTCCCCCCCCTCCCCAGGCTCCAGAGGCTTTCTAGGAGCCTGGGGAGGGCAAAAACAGCCTTCCCCATCCCCCCGGAGGCCTTCTGGAGACCGGAAACAGTGAGTTTCCTGACTTCCAGTGGGACCGGAAGGCCTGAAAACCAGTTGGCTGGTGAGCACATGCGTGCTGGAACTGAGTTAGAGCAACACTCGTGTGCCCACCAATATGGCTCCGCATGCCACCTGTGGCACCCATGCCATAGGTTCGCCATCACGGGCCTAGACCATTGAGGGACATGGAGAAAGGTCAAGGGAACAGACGGCAGGCGGGCCAGACCAGAGGGGACCATGATGGACACATTGGGGATCCTGTACCTGTGTGGGCCCCGAGCACAATGTGGCCCATGCAGGAAAAATGGGGACCCCCACAATGGGGCCCACCACTGGTGCAAGCCATCTTCAATGGAGCATCAGAAAAGGTGACCCTGTTCCTTAGCCAAGTGATCAGCCATATGGACCTCTATGGTCATTTGTATGCCTCCCAATGGGCAATGGTTGTGGCCATTACGGCAGTACTCATGAGGGAGGCAGCCAATTGGGTGGCTGACCTCCACAGTGACTATGCCCGTGAATTAACAAATCTTGGTTTATTTCTGGAAGCGCTGCACCCAGGAGGCTGAGGGGGAGTTAGTTGCTCTGAAGCAATGGGGCCGGATGGCTAAAGAGTATGTATAGGGATTCAGGAAGCTGGCCGGGAGGCTGAGAACCTGGCTTGAATGGCTTCTAATACACCAATTTCACATGGGTCTGGATAGGGAGCTCAGGCAAGCCTGTATTTATAGAGGCCTCACACCCCGTTTAGCTGACTGGTTCAAGGCAGTGGTGGAACTGGACATTGGCTTGCAGGAATTTAAACCAAGGATGGGGCCATCTGGACTCATCCAGGCTAGACAAGGGGGAGTGCGCCTGGTAGGGGAATGGGATGTGGTGAAACCCTTTCTACTGATGGGTTCTAGGAAAACTGAACAAGCAAAACAGCCCTTTCATTGTTATTGGGGCAACCAGGAGGGACACAGGGCAGCAGATCGTGCTTTGCCACCTCCACGCATATTAACACCCCTGGTTCCAGTTCCGGGGACCAAATGCAAAGACCGATCACAACAAACTCCAGAAAGATCCAGGATTGGGCCTAAACTTTAATGACTGATACGAACTTGCCTGCTGGTGTTAGAAGTTCTCCTGGGACGGCGTGTGTTCCTGCGGATTCTGGGACAAGTAAAACAGAGGAGGATGTACAGGACCCCATGGTAAGTGAACTGATATGCCCGTTCATCATCCCAGTTACCATCAGACACCTGGGAACGGGGAAGGAGGGAGACCTTGGGGCACTCATAGATTCCAGATGTACCCGATGCCTAATCAATTGCTCGATTGTAGAAGCTTTGGGAGTACGCATAGTCAATTTGCAGAAACCCATCACTTTCGAACAAATGTATGGGTCAACCCTTAGGGGCCATCCGGCCATCCATGTAACTGAACCCATTCATTTGAAAATCGGGGAACACTGGGAACACATTCAGTTTGTGGTGATAGACCACATGATCTAACCATGATCTTAGCCTGGGACTTGCTTGGCTGGATAAGTGGAAACCCGTGATATGGTGGGAGGCTGGTTTCCATAAACTACCAGAAAAAGGACCAGAGCCTCTTATAAACATGCATGATAGAGGTGAGAGAAAAAATGTTTCATTACCTCTACCGGAGAATGGTTTCCCAAGTATGTAGGACGATCTAGCGCAAGTCTTTAGTGAAGGTGAACGTGAATCCGTACTGCCCCATCGTAAGATGGACTGTGCCATCGAATTAATACCTGGAGCCCGCTTACCAAAACCCCGGATGTATTCAATAACTCCCAGAGAACTGGCGGAGTTGCGGAAGTACATTGATAAAAACCTGGCCCGGGGTTATATCAAGCCTAGCAGATCACATCTTACTGCTCCGGTGTTATTCCGGGAGAAAAAGGATGGGGGCTTACGCCTCTGTGTTGATTACAGAGGTCTCAATGCAGTATTTGTAGAACCGTTATATCACCTCCTACTTATGACGGACTTGTTAACCACTTAGGGACCAGTAGGATCTTCACTAAACTTGACCTTTGTGAAGTGTATTATAGAGTGTGCATCTGACCAGGGGACAAATGGAAAACCACATTCAATTGTCCCCTGGGAAGCTATCAGTTCCAGGTCATGCCATTTGGGCTTCAGGGCGCTCTGGCTGTCTTTATGCAGCTGATCAATGAGGTTCTCCATGATCATTTGTATCGCGGTGTTCTGGTATACCTCAATGACATTCTGATCTACACGAACACCATGGAGGAACACATACGATTGGTTAGACAAGTGTTAATGAAATTGTTGGAAGCCCGTCTCTTCGTGAAACTCTCGAAATGTGAGTTTTATTGGACAGAGATAGACTGTTTGGGCTTCAGGATTAATGGAGAAGGGATTGAGATGGATCCAAAAAAGGGGGAAGCAGTGTTGGAGTGGAAAGCTCCGAGGACCAGAAAACAAGTACAGAGCTTCCTCGGGTTTGCAAACTTTTACAGACAATTTATCCCGTCATTTGCCCAGGTTGCTTTACCTTTAACCGATCTCTTACACACAAAAACTATGGTGGGCACCAAACCCAAACCAGGACAAGTTTTGAATTGGTCTCCTGTGTGTCAAAAGGCTTTCTAACGGTTGAAGGAGTTATTTGCCAGAGAACCAATCCTCAAACACACAGATTTATTGAAGCCTTTTGTCATACAGGCTGATACCAGTGATGTTGCTGTTGGAGCGGTTCTGTTGCAACGAAACACACAAAATAAGTTCCAACCCTGTGCTTATACCTCACGTAAACTAACATCCACTGACAGGAACTGGGCTGTGTGGGAAAAGGAGGCGTTCACTATGAAATGGGCATTACAAACATGGAGACACTTATTTGACGGTACAAAGAATTTTTTTGAGATCTGGACAGACCATAAGAATCTAGAAGCGCTGCAAACGTCCCATAAGTTATCCCCCAAACAGGTCAGGTGGGCGCAGTATTTCCAACGGTTCAGGTTCATTCTTAAATACGTACCCGCAGGGCAGAATTTCCTGGCCGATGCCCTATCACGCATGCCCCAATACAACAGTAAAACGGATGGGGTAATGCAGGTCATGATACCTCCTACACAGATTGGAACACGAGCGATAGACAAGAAACAGGTAAAGTTCAGCTGGATAAATGTCCTAAAGAAGGAGATTGAGACTGATTCCTGGCTCTGGGCAAACATGACATCAGTTACACACCAAGACGGGTTGGCATGGAGCGTACACAGACTCTATATCCCAACGCTCCTGAGGATGAAGGTAATGGAGCAATGCCATGACGTCAAAACAGCAGGGCTGTTTTGAAAATGCTACATCTGGTTAGACGGCAATTTTAGTGGCCCAGGATGGGTAGGGACATAGAGGAATATATCTGGGGCTGCCCAGTCTGTGCTACATCCAAACCATGACTGGGAAAACCCCTCGGTCTCTTGCAAATAGTTGCTGAACCCAGTAGACCATGGGACAAGATATCCATGGACTTTATAGTCGAGCTACCCAACAGCAAAGGACATACAGTAATATGGACTGTACTTGACCTGTTTTCGAAACAGGCCCACTTCATCACATGTAAAGGGTTACCATCAGCGCAACGGCTAGCTGATCTCTTCATTCAACATACATATCATCTACATGGAGTACCGAAACGAGTCATCTCAGACAGGGGGGTACAGTTTACTGCCAAGTTCTGGAAAGCGTTTCTACACTACATAGGCTCAGAGCAGGGACTTAGCTCCACTTTCTATCCCAGCACTAACGGAGCAGCCAAACGTACCAATCCGATGGTAGGCGTTACCTCAGGTCCTATGTATCCTATCAACAAAGTGATTGGTATGACTTATTACCATTTTCCAAGGCAGCGTATAATAACTCACTCCATTTCAGTACAGGGTACACCCCATTTAGGATAGTAACTGGAAAAGACTTCCTTGCCATCCCTGAGTTGGATATAAAAACACCAGAACCAAAATCAACATCGGAATGGACAGAAAACATCCAAAGGGTTTGGCCTCACGTGAAAAAAGCCCTAGAGAAAGCATCTACAGAATACAAACACCAGGCTGATAAAAAAGAGGCGGATTGCCCACCACTGCCAGCAGGAGACCGGGTATACCTGTCTACTAAATATCTACAACTACAAATACCCAGTAAAAAACTTGGTATATTGGACCTTTTCCTATACGGAAAGTAATAACCCCAGTAACTGTAGAATTAAACCTACCCCCTAGGTTGGGTAAAATACACCCAGTGTTTCATTGCAGTTTACTGAAACCAATAGCAAACCCCCAGGATACCAATACCTATCCTGGCCCTGTATCAGGGCAACACTACGAACTCGAAAAGATCCTTGATTCAAAATATCATAGGGGGGCCCTAAAATATGTCGTCAAGTGGAAAGGGTACCCAGATAATGACGCATCGTGGGTATGGGACAGGGCTGTCAATGCTCCACGTTTATTATGATGTTTTCACAGGGCATACCCAGACCCGCTCCAGTCCGGTTTCAGGCCTGAGTACAGCACAGAGACAGCATTGGTCACGTTGGTGGATGATCTCTGGAGGGCTCAGGGTAGGGGTTATTCCTCTATCCTGGTCCTGTTAGATCTCTCAGCGGCTTTTGATACCATCGACCATAGTATCATGTTGGACCGGCTGGAGGGATTAGGGGTGGGGGGCACCATTTTGCGGTGGTTCTCCTCCTATCTCTCCGACCGGTCACAATTTGTGTTGACAGGGGGGCAGCGGTCGACCCCGAGGCGCCTTGTTTGTGGGGTACCACAAGGGTTGGTCCTCTCGTCCCTCCTGTTCAACATTAATGTGAAGCTGCTGGGTGAGATCATCCATGGTTTTGGGGTGTAGTTCCATCAGTATGCTGATGACACCCAGCTGTACATCTCCACCCCAGACCATCCCAACGATGCCATGGAAGTAATGTCCCAGTGCCTGGAAGCCATGCGGGTCTGGATGGGGAGAAACAGGCTTCAACTCAACCCTTCCAAGACTGAGTGGCTGTGGCTGCCGGTGTCCCGGTATAGCCAACTGGTGCCATCGCTGGTTATTGGGGGCGAATCACTGCCCCCCACGGAAAAGGCTCGCAACTTGGGCGTCCTCCTGGACTCACGGCTGTCTTTAGAAGAGCACATGAGGGCCGTGGCCAGGGGGGCTTTCTATCAGGTTCACCTGATTCGCCAGTTGAGTCCCTTTCTAGATTGGGACTCCTTACGCACGGTCACTCAAGCACTCGTCACTTCCCGTCTGGACTACTGTAATGCTCTCTACATGGGGCTCCCCTTGGGGTGCACCAGTAGGCTCCAACTGGTGCAGAATGCAGCCTCATGGGGGATTATGGGAGCGACGGAGCACTCCCATGTGACTCCTCTCCTGCGGAAGCTGCATTGGCTCCCGGTGGACTTCCGGGTGCGCTTCAAGGTGTTGGTGTTCACCTTTAAAGTGCTCCATGGCTTAGAGCCGGGGTATTTATGGGACCGCTTTCTGCCACCAATTGCCTCCCACCGGCCAGTTCGCTCCCACAGAGAGGGCCTCCTCAGGGTGCCGTCAGCCAGACAATGCCGGCTGGCAACCCCCAGGGGGAGAGCCTTCTCTGTGGTGGCGCCCACCCTCTGGAACGATCTACCCCCAGAGATACGGGTGATTCCAGACCTCCAGACTTTTCATCGGGCCCTAAAAACTCACCTTTTTCAGGTAGCCAGGCTGGCCTGATTTTATCTTGGGTTTTAAAATTGATATTGATTTTAAATTGGAATATTTTAAATTAAGGGGCCAAATTTTATTTATTCATTTTAAAATTATTTTAACTTTTGTGTAAAATTGTTTTATTCTGGCTGTTCACCTCCCTGAGTCCGAAAGGAGAAGGGTGGTATAAAAGTGCAATAAATAAAAACCAGGTCGTCCAACGACCTAACAGTAACATCTCCTTTTCTCTTTGCAGACCGAAGCCTGGTAGGGGGAGCCGCCTGTTTAGCATCAAGCAATACTCGACACCCTGACGTTTCTATGGAAAAGAAAGGTGCTACGGGAGGGGGGATATGGGCACGGGTGACAATGGGGGTGAAACATGGCAGCTAGGTGTCATACCCACCAGTGGAGGAATATAACGGGGCTCACGTGGGGTGCTGGTGAGGCATGTGTCAGATAGCAATCCAGCCAGGAGTGACGAAGCCCTGATGACGGCATTTCCCTGCAACCCTACCAGTGGGAGATTTGAACGCCCTTCAGCTGAGGAAAATTATGAACACGCGCTGAATAGCAATCAACTGAGGACGGATATATAAAGCATAGCTGAGGGGCAGACGCCCTCAGCTCTGACTTTATTCATGTTATTGTACCAGCAATGACTAGAAGCCGCTATGTAGCAGGACATTAAACTGAGTTTATTGGCCGAGGCTTGGCGTTTTTCCTGAATTCCTGCATCGGCAGCCTAGCAGAGCCGAGAGTTCAACTGTTTGGAATTCCCACCATATATCTGACCTCAGTACAATTGAGCAGATTCAGAAGTATTTCACGGGAAAAGTCATGCACTCTACATACACAACAGAATTCCCTATGCTACTAGGCTTGAAATTCTCGGTTTGGATAATTTAGAACTGTGTCACTTATGGTCAGGCTTAGGTATTGAATACAAAATTATATGTAATAATGTTTTACCTGTAAATGACTTTTTCTTTTTTAATATATGCGTGAACAGCTGCTTTAAATGCCATGTAAATTGTTCTAAACTTGACTTTAAAAATATGATTTCTGTAATAGAGTTGTCAAAGTCTGGAGTGCCCTACCTGATTAAGTTGTCTCAGCTACAAATTTTCACAGTTTCAATCACAAATTGACTTCCGTGGACCTTACTTCATGCTTTAAGTGGTCAGTAGAGGGATTGTGCATAAGTGCACTAATGTGCCTATCATCCAGGGGTAAAATCAGCAGGTTCTGACAAGTTCTGAAGAACTGGTAGTGGAAATCTTGAGTAGTTTGGAAAACTGGCAATTACCACCTCTGGCTGGCCCCAGAGTAGGGTGGGAATGGGGATTTTGCAGTATCCTTCCCCTGGATTGGTGTGGGAATGGAGATTTTGCAGCATCATCCCCCTGCCACACCCACCAAGCCATGTCCACCAAGCCACACCACGCCCACCAAGCCACAGACTCATAGTAAAAAAAAAATGAATTTCATCACTGCTATCGTCCCTGTCATTGCATTTTATTCTCTTATTCTTGTTCTCATTTTTCTTTTACAAATTCCAATAAAGAAATAAATAACTCTTCAGTTTGGATTTTCATGAAAGAATATCAAATTTACTGTAGCTTTATATCTATATAGTGCAATGCCAAAAAGATAATCAACTTCTCATTATTCATGTCAGGGATCCAACAGATGCCCTAATTAAATCATGAGCCTTGAGCCAAGCTTCAAAAGAAATCCAGTTATTTATTAGGACTTTCATGTCAGCACGTTCTGAAGTGAAGCCAACTCTGACCCCACATAATTTACACTCTAATCATGATGCTGTTTCCTCCGTGCCCCTAGGGTGTGTCATCAATCACATTCGTCAACAGAGCAATTTCGCGGGTTTTAGAGATCACTCTGCTCCAATCGCTGTGGTAATCCTGGAATACCTCCTTGAGAGAGATAAGTCTGGAATGTGCATCTGTCTTTGGCTGCCATGATGTTTTGTCGGTTTCCCATCGTCCTTGCCTATGGCAACTCGAGGGCAGGCCAGGAAAGCTTTACAAGTTTGTCAGTATCAAAGGAATCCTATCAAAATCACCAGAACTGATTCTGCCTTTCATTTTCTCCACATTATGATTTGGGAGGAAAAAATGAGGAAAATTATTCTTATAGTTCAGTAGCCAGGTAAGGAAAACTGTTACAATAGTAAGAAATCTCCACACCTTATTCTACTCAAAAAGAAAGTGTGAAGGTTTCTTACTATTGTAACTGTTCCAATTTACTTAGAATAAACTTTTTGCAAAACCAAAGTATTTATTTTATTCACTTACCTATTTGCAAAGCTAATATATCACTCATATCAATTCACGCAATCCATAAAATGTAATTAAAATCCTACCACTCAGGTGTGAACTAAATCATATCCCTGATGAATATACAGTAAAGGTGACAAATAGATTTAAGTAATTAGATCTGATAGACAGAGTGTCTGAAGAATTATGGATGGAGGTTCGCAACATTGTACAAGAGGTAGCAACTAAAACCATCCCAAAGAAAAAGTAATGCAAGAAAGCAAAATGGCTGTCAGAGGAAGCTTTGCAAATAGCTGAGGAAAGAAGGGAAGGGAGAAAGAGAAAGATACATACAATTGAATGCAGAATTCCAGAGAACAGCTAGAAGAGATAAGAATACCTTCTTAAATGAACAGTGCAAAGAAATAGATGAAAAGAAAAGAATAAGGAGGACCAGAGATGTCTTCAAGAAAATTGAAGATATGAAGGAAACATTTAATGCAAAAATGGGCATGATAAAGGACCAAAATGGCAGGGACCTAACAGAGGCAGAAGAGATTAAGAAGAGGAGGCAAAATTACACAGAAGAACTATACAAGATCCGTATCTTCCCAGTCCTAAAGAATGCTAATAAGGGATGCTACCAAGTGTACATGTATAGGTTGTGATCATATAATATGATTTCTTCCTGTTATATCACCCTGGAGAGGACTAAGGGTTGGATTCAAGTGCTAGATTAGCAAGTAGAATTACTAATCTGAAGATGGATATCTCTTTAGCAAGCCTTCCTTAGACCTAGAGATTTGCTGCAAAATATTCATGGCTTCCATAAGGAAGGCTGAGTGCCAAAGAATTGAGGCCTTTGAATTATGGTGCTGAAGAAGACTCCTGAGAATTCCTTGGACGGCAAGGCGATCAAACCGGTCAGTCCTAGAGGAGATCAACCCCGACTGCTCTTTAGAAGGCCAGATCCTGAAGATGAAACTCAAATACTTTGGCCAGCTAATGAGAAGGAAGAACTCCCTGGAGAAGAGCCTGGTGCTGGGAATGATTGAGGGCAAAAGAAGAAGGGGACGGCAGAGAATGAGGTGGCTGGATGGAATCACTGAAGCAGTCGGTGCAAGCTTAAATGTACTCTGGGGGATGGTAGAGGATAGGAAGGCCTGGAGGAACATTGTCCATGGGGTCACAATGGGCTGGACATGACTTCGTGACTAACAACATTCATGGTTTTGGAGTTATTGTTCTTTATTCTACAGTTAACTATAGTTAATATGATTCCTCTGCCACTAAACGTTAACTTATCACATAAAGCCTATCCCCTCCTTGAATATGGTTTCTAAAAAGTATCCCTTTTATTTAAACCAAAAGGAAAAGAGAAGTCACAAAAGTGCCAAAAGTGTTAAAGGGTGGAAAGAAAGATCTGAGAGATGGTAGGAATTATAGAGTAAATGTAAGGAAGGAAAAAAAAACAGTGGGGAGAAATACCAGAGATCTCACTCTTTTCTAATGTATCATTCAATCACTTTATTGGGAATTACTGTTTAATTAGTGTTAATAAATAAATAAAATAGATATGAATAAATAAGTTGCTGACTCTCCACAGTTCTACCATCCCTTTCCTAATGTTTCTTCTATTTCTACCAATTTTATGTATCCAATTCATGCTCATACTTATTATCAAATATGTTCTTGACAAATAAATAAATAAATAAATAAATAAATAAATATTTGAAAGCAGCCAGAGCCCTATCATAGGACAGTGTTGGCAGTGCCCAGTGTTGAGGCTGACACTTTGCAAACTCAGGTTTTACAAAATCATCAGGTTCCCCAGGAACTTTTCCTCTAAAGAAAATTGGGATGAGCAAAAATGATTTGCCTTTCTCAAGGTGAGGAATAGGGGAAAGGAAATCATTCCTAGAAAAGACATTGGAGGTATGTGGTTGGAGAAGTTGATGAAGCAACGTATCAATTTAAAACTTTTAATTATTCCTGTGGTGGATAATACTAGAAGCTTATAGTAAAGAAAATGTATACTAAATTATTCATGTAATAACTGCAGCTAGAATTGTATTTGAACAAAATTGGAAAAGTGAAGAGATCTCTACAGATAAAACTATGATTAAGAAAATATTAGAATGTGCAGAAATGAATAGATTAACACTTACAATGAAAGGAAAGGAAGAATCTGATTATTATCATATATGGGACTTATTTTATCAATGGTTGGAGAATAAATATGAAAGTAATGTATTATAAAGGCAAATAAATTAAGAAGAGTAATTATATAATAGTACATATGTTAAATATTAGTAGTAATATAAGAATAGATACAAAGCTAAGAGCCTGTAGTACAGTGGTTTAAAGCACCCTGTTATTAACATCTATTAACATCTGCTGCTTGCAATTACTGCAAGTTCGAATCCTACCAGGCTCAAGGTTGACTCAGCCTTCCATCCTTTCTAAGGTGGGTAAAATGAGGACCCAGATTGTGGGAGCAATAAGCTGACTTTGTATAAATATACAAAAGTATGAAGGCTATTGCTTAACGTACTGTAAGCTGCCCTGAGTCTCCGGAGAAGGGCGGCATATAAATCAACTAAAAAAAAAATAATGAATATGGTGGTAAATTTTAATTGTCATGACACAAAAATATGTACTCAGATGACACACTGTTCAGTGAAAGAGGTAATGTTTACATTTTAAAAATTTTTATATATATATATATATGCAAAAAATTGCACTGAGAGAAACTCGAGTGTTAACATCAGAAGAGAGGCAGAGATTCCAACAAGCAACCAGTGGTATTGTAAGGCCTGCCAGAATTCTTCCCTCTTTGCAGAGGGTGGCTAGCAATAGGGAGAGAGAGAGGATCGAGCCAGAAGACAGGCTGCGATCTCAACCAACAACCAGGAGTGCTGGGATGCCTACCAGAATCCTTCCCCCTCTACAGCTGACAGATAATAAGAGAGAACCTGAGAAAGCTGGGCCTGTAACACATAGCCAAACAACCATGATAAGGAAGCAGGAAGGTAAACTGCTGTCCTCCAATCAGTACACAGAATTACAGGCTAACCAGCATACGTCAGTAGCACGAAATATAGAAAGGCTACAACTCCAAGCTCGCAGCACACCCATAGCTTCTAAACTAGACAAGAGCCTGAAGATGACAGGGTTGTGAGCCTGTCAAAACGTTGCTAGAAAGAAAAACTTTTAAGGTACTGGTAGGATTTTAGCTAAGGTTTTAAAGGACCTTGCAGAGTGCTCTGTAAGGATTTTTAGAAGATTTTAAGCTAGGATTTTAACCAGAATTTAAAAACATTTTTAACTAACTTATTTACTATGACGTGGGAAAACACCCGAGATTTTAATTTTTTGCATATACACACCTGCGAAAACTTGAGAAGACATATATATATGTGTGTGTGTGTGTGTGTGTGTGTGTGTGTGTAGATCTTTGGTTATTCGGGTTGGTGACGAATGAGACTTCATCGAAACATCGCCAAGACACTTCCAATTTTACGCGGGAGAAAACCCGAATAATCAAAGACCTACATACAAACACCCGCGAAAACCTCAGAAAACACACACACACACATATATATATAAAACGAAAGACATTGGAGCAGGTAAAATCAATCACCAGAATCCTTGGACGAGCTGACAATTACCTTTTCAGTTGGTGGGTTGGAGGCTTGGAGAAGGAAAATTGGTACAATCGAGATACGAGTCCAGACATTATTCCCGTAATCCAGTAGTCTCCTGGCTTGTAGTAATGGAATGACTCCTTTTCTTCTATTATCACCTTAAATGGACATTTCATCAGTGTACTGGCACAGGGAATTTGAGATAGAAACTGAAGCAGAAAAAGCTGTATATGCAGCAGCAGCAACATTTGACATACAGTATACTGTAGGAGATCCTTCCTAGAGTTCTTTCTTTAGCACAGAGCTAAACCTCAAAGATCACAAAATGACCACAACTACAGTGAAGAAGGTCCAGTTTGCCCCCAGATTTGGAAGAGCTATCTGCAATTTCAGACTGCTACAGTATTTGCCGAGCTTTACCCCAAACTCTCATCTCATCACAGGAGGCTGTTACAAATCAGATTATCACACGCTGTCTATCCCATTTGTTGTCGCATTGATTGGCCACTAATTGTGGTGGTGGAAATCTCATAAACCTTGTTCAAAGGAGAATAAATAATCATGATTTTAATAATTAGAAGGGGAATTGGGAATGAGCCTTGGCCATAAAAGTGTGCTGTTGGAGAAAAGAGTTTTCTTTGACTCAGGAGAATAATCCTAATTTGAGAGTCAAGAAAGGAACAATTCAGGGAAGTTTGATTGTTTTTTAGTCTCCAAATTTATTCTTGAGATTTTAAAGATTAAAATATGGAAAAACAGTTCAACAATCTTGAACTAGGCAGTGGGCCATTCTAATTCCTTCTTATTTTGTATGGTGTGGATAAGGCCATCTTCTTCAATGAACGTTTGATACTCCAGGATGGTTAACTCCAGATCATGACATATTAAACAAACTATTGTTGTTGATGCAGTGATGCAGTGGTTAAATGCAGTATTGCAGGCTACTTCTGCTGATCACTGGTTGCCAGCAGTTTGACAGATTGAATCTCACCAGGCTCAAGGTTGACTCAGCCTTCCGTCCTTCCGAGGTCAGTAAAACAAGGACCCAGATTGTTGGGGGTAATAGGCTGACTGTAAACTGCTTAGACAGGACTGTAAAGTACTATGAAGTAGTATATAATTCTAAGTGCTATTGCTATTGAAGGCCCCTGTTAAATGTCTTGTACCTTTCAAAATGTAGAAGAGAGTATCAGTCTTCATGGTTACAAAGAAGATCTAGTCCAAATTCCCTGAGGCATTAATCTAAAACAATGGCCCATTACTGACTTCTTCTTGATAGCAATAGCAATGGCAAATTTATATAATGCTTCACAGTGATTTTACAGCCCTGTCCAAGCAGTTTACAGAGTCAGCCTACTGCCCCCAACAATCTGGGTCATCATTTTACCAACCCCGGAAGGACAGAAGGCTGAGTCAACCTTGAACCGGTGAGAATAAAACTACCAAATTACGGGCAGCCAGAAGGCAGCAGAATAGCCTGCAATACTGCATTCTGACCACTGTGCTCCCTCGTCCTCTTGATGTGGTGACATTTGCTGTCTCTTACATAAGGTATCTAGTAGGGAACCAAGAGATGATGGTATATGAGTACAATTCCACAATGGCTGAAAGTGAAGGGCTAAATAAAATTTGAGGACCT
>WNWU01000233.1:130202-146725 GCA_012654045.1 Ptyas mucosa
AGAAGAGAAGAGAAGAGAAGAGAAGAGAAGAGAAGAGAAGAGAAGAGTTGGAAGGGACGTTGGAGGTCTTCTAGTCCAACTCTCTGCTTAGGCAGGTAACCGTATATCATTTTATTCTTGTTGAGTTCATTCTTGTTGAGTGCTGGGTTCTGGACACTTTGATTTGGTAAACAATTGGTGGAAGGAAATTTTTCCCATCTTTGCAGATAACCTAGAAGTGGCTAGGATAGATTCGACACTACAATGGCAGAAATCAAAATTAGGACAATCTAGAATCCTGATTCAGCATAATGAGTGAAACCGATCAGTATGTGAATAACAATACATTGCAATTGCTTTGCTTTTCCAATGCTTTCTCAATATACAATATCCAAAGAGAGATAGTGTAAAAGGCAGAGGAAATGGCATTGAGAGACCAATAGCAAGACAAGGTCAGATAAAAGTAGCACTGACTTATATAATATAGCTTTCCTAATCTGAAGGCTGATTAGCACTGAAGGGCTGACTGACAAAAAGACAAAGAAAAGACACATGCACAAAAACAACTTTATATATTTACAGGTAAAGGTTTAGGTGGGTATAAGTAAAGATTTCCCCTGTCAGTCAGGACCAACCCAGGGGGTAGTGCTCATCTTTGATTCACAAATGAACAGCCTTTATCTGAAGATGCTTCCATGGTCATTTGGTTGGCATGACTATGTACTGAAGATGCACAAAACATTGTTACTTTCCCACTGAAGTGGTACCTATTTATCTTCTTGCATTTACATGCTTTTGAATTGTTAGGTTGGCAGGACACACACAGAGACACACAGACACTGTATGTACAGTGTATGGAAATGGAAATGGAAATGGATAAAAAACAGGAACCAATTTTAGTACTCATAGGCACATCTTCATTGTCACATCATGTCTACATGATTTCTCCCCCCAAGTCATTCAGGGTTATACATATTTTTCTTGTGATTGAAGACTGTCAAAAATAATAATTTGTCTCATTAATTTATTCAAAGGGATGGAGAAATAAATTAAAGTTTCTCCAATGTTCATGTTGATATTTTATCTATTCTTAATTAATAGAATATTATCTGTCTCTCTATTTTTCTTTTTCTTGGTCTCTCCCATCCATCCATATATCCATATCTATCTATCTATCTATCTATCTATCTATCTATCTATCTATCTATCTATCTCATTTATCTAACTATGAATGATTTTACATTATCCAGCCAGAAGAGATCAATCAAATATATACAGTATTTGAAATTAAGTATTTTTTAAAACAAAGTCAGAACATCACCCCAGAAAATAAAACATAACACCAGCACACCAACCTATACAATAACAAAAACACACATTATCATTAGCCATAGTCTTTAATTTAATCTAAAACCATATCAGAACACCTCTGGTCACAGTTTATCTCGACTGCTTTCAGAAATGTTATTAATGTCATAATATGAATTCAGATTAGGACAATTGAAGAATATGATTATTTCAAATAGTTTGAGTTGTTTTAGCAACTTCACTACTCAATTATTATAATTCAAAGTTCACATGGGATGAAGAAAGATAAGCGACAACACATAAAACATTACTTCAACGTATGTGATTTTATGCTGCATGTAAACTGTACAAAAATAAACACCAACACAAGGAGACTTAATGATTTTTTATCATGAGATGTTCTTTGGTGTTCATGGTGGGTCTGAGGATAATAATGTAGCATTTGGGGATAAAGATGCAGCCCAGTAAACCCAGGCCAGAGGCCAGGATGGAAAAGATCTGCACAGCTACCATGTATTTCCCCTTGGTGCTCAGATATGTGGGAACAAAGGAGATCCAAACGCTACAAAAAACCAACATGCTGAAGGTGATCAGTTTGGCTTCATTAAAGGCCCCTGGCAGATTGCGAGCCAGAAATGCCACCAAGAAACAGATGGCAGCCAAAAAACCCATGTAGCCAAGAGCAGAGTAGAACATGGTGACAGAGCCTTCATTGCACTGCAGCAGGATGTGTTCTGGTTGGGAATGAAAGTCAGAATCTGGGAATGGGGGAAAGAGTCCCAGCCACATCATACAGAGGCCTACTTGAATACCAGAGCAGGATAAAACAATAGAGTTGGCCAGACTCTTCCCCAGCCATTTCCTCATGCTGCTGCCTGGCTTTGTGGCCAGAAAGGCCACCACCACCATGACAGTCTTGGCCAGCAAGGAAGACACAGCAACTGAGAAAACAACACTGAAAATGGTTTGTCGGAGGAGACAGGTCATTTTCACGGGGCGACCGATGAATAGAAGGGAGGTCAAGAACGAAAACAGGAGTGAAACCAGGAGGATGTAGGTGAGTTCACAGTTGTTGGCTTTGACTATGGGAGTGTCTCGATATTTTATGAAGATTCCCAGAATAAAGGCGGTGGTTAGGGACAAAGCGATCGCAAAGAAAGCCAGGATGAGTCCCAACAATTCTTGATAGGATAAGAAGCTTATATTTTTGGGGACACACTGATCTCGCTTCTTATTGGAATACTGGTCATCTGGACACTTTTCACAATGGGCTGCATCTGAGAAAAAAAATACTCAGCATGAATCTGTTTCTGCAGCTGTAGGAGCACGAAAATCGCATCAGAAATCAGTTACTTCATTTTCAAGGAATAATATAATATTTCTCCCCAGGGATATCCATACAACACAACATTAGTTAAAAGAATCAAATGGTCTTTTTAAAAGCTGAAGATGAATGTGATTATCAGCTCTCAAAACTTCTTTCCTAAAACCATGCAAGAAAGTAACAACTCAATAGAAATCAGCAACCTTTCATTACTTATTTTAATGCTCACATTGTCATCAAAATTTGGTGATAGTGCCCAATCTTTGAAGTTTGTGGATGCCTTCAAGAAATAAAATGTTTTTCTTACTTCTTTATCAAATACTCCCCCCAAAAATAAGATGGAATATTGATTGTATGTATCCTGATTTTTGTTGTTGTTGTTATTTTTGGAGCCATCTACTGTACCTTCTTGCCCAGAGAATGTTCCTTCCATACACAGAGAACAGTCATAGCAGCAAACTGGGGCTCCCTCTCTCACAAGCTTGGCATAACCTGGGGAGCAACTTTCTGTACATCTTGAATAAGGCACCATCTAAACATAAACAGAAAGATTAGTCAGGGTGATATATGAATTAGAAGGATTTACTGAAATCAAGTGGCTTCCAGAAGCTCAGGAGCACATTGAGCAAAATCAGTCAAGTAGGAGTGGCGTGACCTTTAATTACTCTATTTGCAAAAGGCAAATGAAAGGTCATTCTCTTTCCTTATCAGTCTACATTGTATATTCCAAAACAGACTCTGCCTTATTCTTTTTTTTCCAAAGGAAAGTAGTTGCAAAAGGTGTTTCTCCTTATGGCATGTATAAGAATGCTATAATGCTATAACATAGTGTATTTTTTGGAGTATAAGACTCACTCCCCCCCGCCAAAGAGGGTGAAAATTTGAGTGCGTCTTATACACCGAATGTAGCCAAAAATGTGAGGCATGGAGCAGCAAGAAAAACACAAGCAGAGGAGTGGAGTTTCAGTTTTAGTTTCAGAGATCAGCACAGCATGCAGCTTTAGAACAATTGACCGAAGCCACACCCAGGCTCCTTCCTTGTTACTCACACAGCAAATGCTGTTTCAGTTTCCAAACAGCCCTCAACTCTCTCACACACTGACAGGACGCTATCCAGATGAATACTGATGGATGCTGGTAGACAGAGGCAGATTTTTTTTCTTATTTTTTCCCCCCAAATCTTATACTTCAGAGTAATTTATACTCTGAAAAATATGGTATATATTTTTTCTCCATCTTTGCTTTCTCAGGAAACCTCTAATATCTAGCTTTCTCTAGAATCCCTATCATTCTCTCCTACAATTGATCATATGTAAATGATTTCTTTAACTTTTCCCTTGAAGACATTTCACTTCTCATTACAGAAGCTTCTTCAGTTTTGATGGAATGGTGGAGTATGGAAGGATTTATATTCCTTGGTGTTATCTGGTTGTTAGCAGTTTTTCTGAAAGTTGTTGAGGCCATTTGAAAATTATCTGTGCCCTCAGGGTTACGTGAATAGTGCAAATGGGTGTGGAACCTTCCTCCAATTGCTGAATCTATATCCTGTTTACAACACAGTCTTTTCAGCAGTTCAAAATCTTTCCATCCTCCACCATTCAGTTAGAACTGAAGAAGCTTCTTGGATGAGAAGTGTAACATCTTCAAAAAAAAAAAACAAGAAAGTCAAGCAAGAAAGGGAAAACAAAATCCAAGTGCCTTTTGAAAAAGGACCTTTGCCACAACCTGGATGTCTGAGACATTCTGACCATAGACATTCTGGATTTTCTCTTACTGAAAACAAGATAATTTGATGTACTATAAATTATGGCAACATATTCCAGTTTAATAATGTAGATTAAAAATCCCACAATATAATGCAGCAGGTTCCAGTGTGTAATAGATTATTGTAAAACCTCTAAAGTAAAATGATATCTAATGAATTAATAAGGCTTTAAGTTCTCTTATATGGAAGTTGTCTCAATTGGCCTCAATAAGTATTATTTCTGAGCAGATGGAGATAAATAGAAGAGCAAAATCCAAGCAGTGTCAATTACTTTGTTAAATAAAGTTGGCCATTGGACGGCACTTTGATTGACAGAAATCTTGACTTCCGAGGTGGCTTGTCTTTCTATATTCCCAATTTTCACCGCCGCATCTGATTTGTTCAAAACTGATGTCCACTGCATGATATCAAAGTCACCAACAGGAACTCCATTTTCATCAAAAGAAATCTGATCTCTGGAAATATTGTGATGTTGGAAGTTTCTCAGGAACCTATGAAACTGCCAAAACATAGAAAAAACATGAGAATCTGAGCCTTTATTCAATGTTTTTCTTGCCAATAATCTGGATTGGGGGTACTCTGAATAATTCAACCTCTTCAAATCACCACTGCAGTCAGAAACAGATCAATTCATTTCATGGGAAGCTTCTTTCAGACATTCTCCAGGAATTTACAGCTCTTTTTCAAATATTTATCTCAGTTATCTTGAAAACATGGAATAGATAACACTATCACCATCAGGTGTCTTTGCAACTGGCTGGCAAATTATATTCAATATTTAGTCCTCTGGGGAACCTCATCCTCATGGAGGGAAGTAAGCAATGGGGTACCCCAAGCTTCCATTTGAGGCCCAGCACTCTTCAACATCTTCAAAAGCATATAGGTGAGGGAATTGAAGGGGAACTCATCAAATTTACAGATAACACTAAGCTGGCAGGAATAGCCAACACCCCAGAAGAGAAGCTCAAGATCCAAAAAGATTGAACATGGGTCCCTACCTAACAAAATGCAATTCAACATAGATAAAAATAAGGTTTTACACTTAGGCAAGGAAAGCCAACAGTATAGGTACAGACTATGTGAAACCTGGCTCAATGCCAGTAACCATGAGAAGGATCTTGGAATCCTAGTGGACAATCACTTAAATATGAGCCAACAATGTGTGGCAGCAGACAAAAATGCCAATGCAATCCCAGGTTGCGTTAATAAAGGGATAGAATCAAGGTCACATGAAGTTCTAATATCGCTTTAAAAAGCCTTACTAAGACCACATTTAGACTCCTGCATCCAGGTCTGGTCAACCCAATATACAAAAGATATTGAAACTCTAGAAAGACTGTAGAGATGAGCAACAAAAATGATTAGTGGTCTGGAGGCTAAAACATAACAAGAACAGTTACTGGAATTTGGTATGTCTAGTCTAAGGAAAAGAAGGACTGGGGACACATGGAGGGTAGGGCTGAGGACTTTGTACAATATCTGTATGACAAAATTGCTCAGATTTGGGAACACCTAGACTCTGACTGGATAGATCCAGGAGGGATGACGGAGGCAGGTCTTGGGAATATTATTTGGGAAGAGTTTGATCCTGTGACTCCTGAAGGCGTGGACAGGATACTGGGCAGACTGAGTGTGGTCACATGTTTATTGGACCCATGTCCCTCCTGGTTGGTGCTGGACTCTCGGGAGGTTACACGAGGCTGGCTCCAGGGGATTATAAATGCTTCTTTGAGTGAGGGTGTTTTCCCCGCCACCTTGAAAGAGGCGGTGATGAGGCCTCTCCTCAAGAAGCCTTCCCTGGACCCGGCATTGTTGGCTAATTATCGTCCAATCTCCAACCTTCGCTTTGTTGCAAAGGTTGTTGAGAGTGTGGTCGCGTGACAGCTGCCTCGGTACCTGGATGAATCAGCTTATCTAGATCCATTCCAGTTGGGCTTCAGGCCTGGGTACAGCACGGAAATGGCATTGGTCGCATTGGTTGATGATTTCTGGAGGGCTTGGGACAGGAGTTGCTCCTCTGTCCTGGTCCTGTTAGGCCTCTCAGCAGCTTTTGATACCATTGACCATGGTATCATGCTGCACCGGTTGGAAGGGGTGGGGGTGGGAGGCACCGTGTTGTGGTGGCTCTCCTCCTTTCTCTCCGACTGGTCGCAGTCTGTGTTGACAGGGGGACAGAGGTCAACCCCGGGGCCCCTTGATTGTGGGGTGTGAGGATCGGTCTTCTCGCCCCTTCTGTTCAACATTTATGTGAAGCCGCTGGGCAAGATCATCTGTGGTTTTGGGGTGAAGTACCACCAGTACGCTGATGACACCCAGCTGTACATCTCCACCCCGGATCACCCCAATGATGCCCATGAAGGGATGTCCTGGTGCCTGGAGGCTGTGCGGATCTGGATGGGGAGAAATAGACTCAGACTCAACCCATCCAAGACCGAATGGCTGTGGTTTCTGACATCCCAATATAGTCAGTTGGTGCCATCATTGACTATTGGGGATGAGTCATTGGCTCCCACGGATAGGGCTTGCAACTTGGGTGTCCTCCTGGACTCACGGCTATCTTTAAAAGAGCATTTGACAGCTGTGGCTGGAAGAACTTTTTATCAGGTCTGCCTGATTCGCCAGTTATGTCCCTTTCTGGATTGGGACTCATTATGTACGGTCACTCATGCCCTCGTAATGCTTTCTACATGGGGCTCCCCTTGAGGAGTACCCGGAGGCTCCAGCTGGTCCAGAATGCAGCCGTGCGGGTGGTTATGGGAGCAATGTGGCACTCCCATGTGACTCCCCTCCTGCGCAAGCTGCACTGGCTCCCGGTGGTCCTTCGGGTGCGATTCAAGGTGTTGGTTACCACCTTTAGAGCGCTCCATGGCTTAGGACCTGGATATCTACGAGACCGCCTTCTGCCGTTGAGAGCCTCTCACCGACCTGTACGCTCCCAGAGTGCTGTCAGCCAAACAATGTCGACTGGCGGCCCCCAGGGAGAGAGCCTTCTCTGTGGGGACACCTGCCATCTGGAAAGAGCTCCCCCCAGAGATACGGAAGATCCCAGATTTACGCACTTTCTGCTGAGCCCTCAAAACATTTTTATTCCAGCAAGCTGGTCTGGCTTGACTCTCTTTTAATTTGCTTTAAAGTTTTATACAAATTGAATGTCTTTAAATTTGTTTTTTGGGCCAAAATTATTTAATGTACTTTTAAATGATTTTTAACTTTTGTATGATGTATTTTTATCTTGTGGCTGTTCACCGCCCTGAGTCCTTCGGGAGTAGGGCAGTATATAAATTAAATAAAAATAAAAATAAATAAATAAAAGTATCACTTTTCTAATATTTGAAGGGCTCCTACAAAGATGTGGGGGTCAAAACATTTCCCAATAGGCAAGACAAGAAACAATGGTTGGAAACTAACAAAGGAGAGAAGCAACCTAGAAGTAAAGAGAAATTTCCAAATATTGAGAGCAATCAACCAATGAAATAGCTAGCTTTTAGAAATTGTGAGTGCTCCATCATTGGAGGCTTTCAGAAAGAGACCTGGGCAACCATTTTTCTGAAATGGTATAGGGTTTCCTGCTTGATTAGTGGGTTGGACTAGAAAAACCTCTGAGGTGCTTTCAAACTCTTATTATTCTATGTTTTATGTTCTATGTTTTGCTGCTTCACTATCACAGCCCCATCTGAGGCAAGACCATTTGCAGATATGGGAAAACGTGTAATGGGAGAAGATGGAGAATACAATTTTGCCATCAGTCCTGATCAAGATGAAGTTAGCAGGGTTTAACTTTGGGCTATGAATGTGAGAAAAAATTGCATAGTGATGTTTATCTCTTTCAAAGAATAGCTATGGAAGCATATCCATTAGTTCAGGAGATGTGTGGATGAACCTTTTGTTGCCCCCAGAAGATGCTTTGATTTATATCTTGTTCCTATGTTAGAAACTTTTAGCCAGCAAAATTCAATCTTAATTCAGAACCAACAATCCAGGTGAACTCCTTAGCCTGGAGACTAGATCACTTTCTGATCACAATAGAGGGTTGAGGATTCTGATGCTTGTTTAATTTTGAAAATTACATTGTCAACATAGAGCTATTTCTGTCACAAAAGCATCCCAAACTAGCACAGGTTTTTTAACTTTGGAAGATTTTTCTCTATCATCTCTCTCTAACTCACCATCAGGGTTCCAAGTAATACGCCCATAGCAAACAGGACTCTGAGGCAAACAGGTTGCTCAAATATCAGTTTTATTGGACATATCATATAGGCATAGGTTGGTGAAAACTGACTCTAAATGTTCACTAAAGTGTGGATAGAAAGGGAATATTTTTAAATATAATTGTGGCAAAATTAAAAGTTAGAAAGGGGACGGAAACTAGAGAGAGGGGAATTAATGGAGTACATATCTTTATATAATAAGGTGAAGTAATAATAAGAGGGGTAATCAGAACGTGAACGATGGTAGTATTAAAAATGTTTGAATGATGTGGTGATTGGCATAAAAATAACATTGAAATATGGAATAAGTAATAATATAAGATTATAATTCAACATAATATGTGTACTATTACCAGAACTATATAACGTTGTCAACTGTAGTAAATATGATTAACATTATTTTATTTGTACCAAAATGTGAGTCACTCAGGTGCCACACTGTTCACACATTGATATCTTTGTAAAAAAAAAAAATTAAAAAAAAACTTGAAAAAAAACCATTTAGAGTCAGTTTAATATCGGGGTTCCAAGTAATATGCCCATAGCAAACAGGGCTCTGAGGCAAGCAGGTTCCTCAAATATCAGTATTATTGGACATATTATATAGGCACAGGCTGGTGAAAACACACTCTAAATGTTCTCACAGTTTTCACCTAATTAAAAGTAAAAGTTTTCCTCCCCTTTCCAAACAATCACTCACATGGTCCAATGAAGGTGTCATTCGGTTGCCTGGTGACTTCACTCATCCTCCCTCTGGCCGTTGATGGGAATGTCCTTGGTTCCCAGGAGAAAATATTTTGTTTTGGCTACAAAATCCCAGCTATCTCTATTCCTCCCCTCCCGCCCTATCCCTCAGCTCTAATGTGGCAACAATGAAGCATCAAAATGGCCACAGTCAGGTCAGTTTCAGGGTTGACACTCTGAAACTGACACAGAGTCTCAAATGCCATGAACTGGGCAACTGCTCTTTGGAATATCTCACCCCTTTCTACATCTAATTTAATATTGAGGAATTGGAAGGGGAAAATCAATGGAACCTCAAAGGAGAAGACTTACCTGCCACGGCTGTACAATCTGGGGTGCTTGATGGTCTCCAACTTGCATTCTCCTCTTACTCCGTTGGGAGGAAGAGGCAGCACTGAGGACCCAGGCCACAATTTGAATTATTTGGGTAATACCGGAGGAATCCTGAGACAGGATTCTTGCAACCACACCATTGGGTGGGAATTCCCAATTCTCTTTTTCTCTGCATTTTTTCCAAACTTTCTTAGATAACACAGGACTTGAATAGGAACATTGGAACGCTTCATTTCCATAGAATAAGACCATAGACGCATAAGATTTAAAGTCATAATACTGAGTCCTTCTCTTTGTCTGGATGCGGAAGGAAACCAAAGCATATTTATTTTGGAGGTCAATCCAGAGGTCAAAAATACTTACACTTAAAACTGTCAAAGTTGTTGCAATCCACACCCTTCCCACAATGGATGTATCAATCGTTTGTATTATTGCTGCTAACATTCCTGAGGCCTGAAAATCCAGTTGGCATACTATAATTTTTATTTGACTCTTGATAAGAGAACGGAACATTTCCCTTTTTTCTTGCGTGAGAGTTTCTCCAGCACTTGTCTGCATATTTGCTTCTGGGACAGTTCCTGAGAGGACAATGCAAATCCCATTTTTTAGAGTGAGAACTTCCAAGTGTCTTTTGAATTTTTCTCCTTTTTCATTGTCCCGAGAAAGGAGGCCGATCCATGTCCATTGGAACTGCAGGAGCAATTGGACGATTGCTGAGTAAGGAGGTTCTTGGTTTGGGGTCATCCGATATGAAAAAGGAAAAGGATGATTTTGCTCAGCCATCTGGTTGATGACATTATAGTTGATCTAAAATAAAAGAGAAGGTATTGGTAGTTTGTACCCGTTTTAATGATAAAAGTCAGATGGTAAATCTAAGGGCCTTTCCACACTGCTGAGAGACGTTTCAAATGATAACTTCATGAATTTTGCTGGTTCCCTTGATGTTCTGTCCTGTTGTCTGGTATGCTCCCTTTGAAATCAGGGAGCTCTGAATTATCTTTGGGTGATGTTCATTGGAGGTCCTCATAGAGCACACTCTTCTGGTCACATTATAACTCTGTGGGTCCCCCATTCACTCAGTCAATTAGTCAATCAGAATAGAGCTGGAAAGTCTTCTAGTCCAACCAACTGCTCAAGCAGGAGACCAAAGTCCAGGGGTATCAAACTCAAGGCCCGAGGGCCAGATATGGCCTGTGTGGTGCTAAGATTGGGCCTGCAGGTCCATCCTGGAAATAGCATTGCCTCTGCTAGTGAAGATGGAACTAGAGAGGGCTGCTCATGGCCTTCCTTGTCACTGCATTCTTGTATTTCCCAGCTGAGCTGTCATTTTTGGTCTAATAGGCTTACTATAGTTTTGCCAAGTTTTGTTATCAGTATTAAGTGCGCAAGCGTGCATTCCTTTCTAGCCTCCATTATCCTTCTTCTTACTCCTTTGTTCTCCTGCCAAGAGGTGAGGCAGGAACGCTACCAAGATGTAGCCAATTAATTAGATAGTAAGAGTTATCTTTATTTTTTTTTACTTTTACAATAAAAATGAGTTTCTCTTAGAAAATCTTTGGGTTTTATTTTCTTAATGTATACTTTTGAGGAAAAGCCTCGGTCCAAACCTCTAAACCAGGGTGTGATTATCCCAGAGTCAGGATGGGATCAATCAACTCCCTGACATTCCTGAGCTCTGTTTTGGCAGGCAGAGGGTTGCAGGAGGCTTCCCAGCCAAAAATAGAGCTTGTGAGGGGCCCCAAGCTCCATTTTCGCTAGCAGAGAGTTGCAGGAGGCCGTCCTAGCTGAAAATGGATCTCATAAGCCCATTTTCGGTAGCAGAGCATTCGGGCCACCACAGGTGCCCCTGACACAAGTGATGCCATGCTGGCCATGCTCACCTTGGCCATGCCTACCCCCAAGGTCAAACACAACCCTGATGCAGCCCCCAATGAAAATGATTGATACCCCTGTCCCAGTCCAACCTAGACCTATAGATCCTATACCATTTCAGACAAGTGACTGTCCAGTCTCTTCTTAAAAAAACCCCAGTGATGAAGCACCCACAACTTCTGAAGGCAATCTGTTCCAATGATTAATTGTCGTCAAAGCCTTAATTCCAGGTTGCTTCCCTCCTTTATTAGCTTCCATCTATTGTTTCTTGTCCTACCATCTGGTGCTTTGGAAAATAAATTGACCTCTTCTTTGTGACAGCGTCTCAAATACTGGAATACTGTTATGCACTCATGGAATATTTTTTTAAACTGACAAACATATTAATTTCTCATAGATTATTACTGCTTCCTTGATTGTTTTATATGTTGGTCTTGAAATATTGTTTGTTATATCCACCCCCAGCAATTGTTTAATATTGGTGTATTATTTCATTGTCTTCATTCATATAATTGATTTCAAATAACTCTATAAAAACTCTTTAATTGGCTGAATTACTTTCAGACATTTGAAATGCGGAAGTAAGTTTAATAACCTCACTTTAAAAAAAAAAACTCAAGACAACTGGCATTGTGCCAAGTTCCAGTTCAAAATAGGAAAGAATATTATGACATACTTTCTTATGTGTTGTACACTAATTTTTGTTGTTACTTGCAAAGTCATCTCCGACACATCAAGACCCCATGGATAACTTTCCTCCAGGCCCTTCTGTCCTCTACCATCCTTTGGTGTCCATATAAGCTCATGCCAACTGCTTCAGTCACTCCATCCAACCATCTCATTCTCTGTCATCCCCTTCTTTTGCCCTCAATCTTTCCCAGCATTAGGCTCTTCTCCAGTGAGTCCTTCCTTCTCATTAGGTTCCCAGAGTATTTGAGTTTCACCTTCAGGATCTGGCCTTCTAAAGAGCAGTCAGGGTTGATCTCCTATAGGACTGACCGGTTTGATCGCCTTGCAGTCCAAGGGACTCTCAGGAGTCTTCTCCAGCACCATAGTTCAAAGGCCTCAATTCTTTGGCTCTCAGCCCTTTTTATGTGCACTATTTTTTTTATGTACACTAGAGAAAGTATGTAAAAGCTGCTTTCTGGAGGTGCCTTCTGGCTATCTTGACCTATTCATTGTTTTCTTCATATCTTTCTTTTGAATTTTTTACTTCAGTCTCAAAATTGTAAGAAAATGAGGAATTCCTCACTGTGACAGTTATTAAGAGTTGGAACAGTCTGCCTCCTGGAGCTCCATTCCAGGTTATTTTCAAAGAAAACTTGGACAGCAATTTGTCTGTAGCTGTTTGACCATTCCTCCTCTGTGTAAGGAGATGTACTTTTTATTCTATTATTCTGTGAAAAAAAACCCCACTTTTGTATTGGTCACTAAATTATCAAAATGTTTAAAAACCACCAATTCAACCCTCATACCTTTTCAAAAGTCATAATTTTTGAAATTCCTAATGGTCACACCCAGGCCTATTCTACTACCAGAGGTCTTCTGGCCACCTGGCCTGAAGCCAAGATATGTATATATACAACCAGTTCTATGAGCTCACACTTTGTGTATGTTTGCAGTGTTCAAAATACACCAGTTTCAAGCTCTATCGCTTACCTTCTAGAGCAGCCCCGGTAAGTAAAACAGTTGAGGGCCGGAAATCCACTATGCTGTGAAAATCAGCTGAGCAGAAAAATGCAGAAATATAGGACAGGATAGGGTGGGGACGGGTGGGCAGGGCCAATTGATCACCAGAACTACCAATTCGCTAGAACTGGTCCAAACCGGCGGCAGCCCATCACTTTATATATACACATATACTTTGTGAATTAACAATTCTTTCAGATGTTCTAATCTCTCTGACTTTCAATTTATGTGGAGATATATATACAAGTGCTGCCTTCTAGGCAAATCTGAACAATTTACAACCCAGAATTAATTTCATTTGGCTTTATACCTGTGGAATTTTATAAATGCTCAAGACATTGGAAATATGATCAAAGAGTTCAGAATCCATCTCTTCAAGAATCACCAGCAGGTTCTTTTGTCTTCCACAACTGTAGTTTGGGATGTTCTCCTGTCCTGTAGACAGCACATCCATCATGGCCTCATATGTCATTCTTGCATTGACAAAGTTCTCATACATATTGTAGCCCAGGGTGATGTTGGGTAAGAGCCTTGGGCTCTGGTTGATCTCATGAACAGCCAATAAGAAGGGCAGAATGTGGTAGAAGTTGTTCTCACTGCAACATAATAAATTTCATCATCTTTTTTTGCTCTGTATCAATGATTTATGTGATCAACTTAAAAGCAGTTGTGTTCTTTTTGTCAATGATGTAAAATTATTCAGTTCTACAGATAATTCTATTGTTTTGCAAAATGATCTCGACTATGTGTTTGAATGGGCAAATTTCAATTCATAAATGCTCTGTCTTACATATTGGTAAATGTAATCGTAAATTTAATTTTAAGTACCCTGACATCAACTGGGTGAGAAACTCTGCAGCAAGTGGAAGATCCAACAGGTTCCTAACAAACTTAGTAGACAACTTTATTTCCCAAAAAGTAGAGAAGGGAACAAGGGGATCAGCCATATTGGACTTAATTCTCACTAACAGAGATGAAATGATGGAAGGTGTTGAAACTACAGGAACCTTGGGGCAAGTGATCACACAATATTGGAATTCAACATTATGCAAACACAAGTAGTAGAACAAAGTCAAACTAGAGTCTTGGACTTTAAGAGTGCTAATTTCAATAAACTTAGAGAGAGGTTGAGAAGGATTCCATGGATGAGAATCCTCAAGGGGAAAACAACTCAAGAAGCTTGGGAAATTTTGAAAAGTGAGATTATAAAAGCCCAGTCTAGCACAATACCAATGAAGAAGAAAAATAATAGATTTCAAAAGAAACTAGCATGGCTGCATAAAGAACTCTCTAACAAATTGAAAGACAAAAAGGACAAGTATAAAAAGTGGAAAGAGGGGCAAATAACTAAGGCAGAATATCAGCAAATAGCCCGAGCCTGTAAAGTTGAAGTGAGGAAAGCTAAGGCTCACAATGAACAAAGGATTGCAACTAAAGTAAAAATAACAAAAAAAGCTTCTTCCAACATATTAAAAACAAGAAAAAAGTCAAGGAAACAATTGGCCCATTGCTGGGAGAAAGTGGCAAGAAGGTGACAAGCAACAGGGAGAAAGCAGAACTACTTAACTCATTTTTTGCATCTGTCTTTACACAAAAGGAAAAAAACAGTCCAACCTATCAAAACAGCACAACAAAAACCAGATTAGGAACACAAGTTAAAATAGGGAAGAAAATAGTAAGTGAACACCTGTTTACCCTAGATGAGTTCAAATCACCAGAACCAAATGGATTACACCCCAAGGTTCTGAAGGAACTGGCAGACGAGATCTCAGAACCACTGAACTATATCTTTCAAAGATCCTGGATCACAGGGGAATTGCCAGAGAATTGGAAAAGAGTTGATATAGTTCCCATCTTCAAAAAAGGGGAAAAAATAGATCCAGGAAACTACAGACCTATCAGCCTGACCTCAATACCAGGGAAGATTCTGGAAAAGATAATCAAACAATGAATCATGGAACACCTAGAAGCAAACCAAGTAATAACCAAAAGCCAACATAGGTTTGTCAAAAATAGATCATGCCAGACTAATCTTATTGCATTCTTTGACAAAGTGACAAAATTAGTGGACCAGAGGAATGCTGTCGATATAATTTACTTGGACTTCAGTAAAGCATTTGATAAAGTAGACCATAACCTACTACTAGATAAAGTAGAAAAATGTGGGTTAGACAGCATCACCAGCAGATGGATTCGTAACTGGCTGACCAATCGCACTCAACGTGTAGTCCTCAATGGAACTGCATCTACAAGGAGGGAAGTATGCAGTGGAGTACCCCAGGGCTCTGTTTTAGGCCCAGTGCTCTTCAACATCTTCATCAATGACTTGGACGAGGGGATAGATGGGGAACTCATCAAATTTGCAGATGACACCAAGCTGACAGGAATAGCCAACACTCCAGAAGATAGGCTCAAGATACAGAAGGATCTTGACAGACTTGAACATTGGGCACTAGCTAACAAAATGAAATTCAACAGTGAAAAAAGCAAGTTTCTACATTTAGGGAAGAAAAACAAAATGCACAGGTACCATATATGTGGTACCTTGTTCAATAGTAATAACTGTGAGAGGGATCTTGGAGTCCTAGTGGACAACCATTTAGATATGAGCCAGCAGTGTGCAGCAGTTGCCAAAAAAGCCAACACTGTTCTGGGCTGCATAAACAGAGGAATACAATCAAGATCACATGAAGTGTTAATACCACTTTATAATGCCTTGGTAAGGCCACACTTGGAATATTGCATTCAGTTTTGGTTGCCACAATGTAAAAAAAAGATGTTGAAACTCTAGAAAGAGTGCAGAGAAGAGCAACAAAGATGATTAAGGGACTGGAGGCTAAAACATATGAAGAACGGTTGCAGGAACTGGGTATGTCTAGTTTAATGGAAAGAAGGACCAGGGAAGACATGATAGCAGTGTCCCAATATCTCAGGGGCTGCCACAAAGAAGAGGGAGTCAAGGTATTCTCCAAAGCACCTGAGGGCAGGACAAGAAGCGATGGGTGGAAACTAATCAAGGAGAGATGCAACCTAGAACAAAGTAGAAATTTCCTGACAGTTAGAACAATTAATAAGTGGAACAACTTGCCTGCAGAAGTTGTAAATGCTCCAACACTTGAAGTTTTTAAGATGTTGTCTGAAGTGGTGTAGGGTTTCCTGCCTGGGCAGGGGATTGGACTAGAAGACCTCCAAGGTCCCTTCCAACTCTGTTATTCTATTCTATTCTATTCTATTCTATTCTATTCTATTCTATTCTATTCTATTCTATTCTATTCTATTCTATTCTATTCTATTCTATTCT
>WNWU01000233.1:146735-190317 GCA_012654045.1 Ptyas mucosa
CTATTCTATTCTATTCTATTCTATTCTATTCTATTCTATTCTATTCTCGGAATGTCAAGTATAAGCTAAGTGGCATTGATCTAGCAGATGACCCTCACCTTGGTAAGGACATAGGTGTACTTATCTCTGACAATTTATGCTTTGAAGCTCACTGCAACAGCATTGCTAAAAAAGCATTAAGAATTGCAAACTTAATTTTACGAAGTTTTTTTCCTGGAAACATTGTATTGCTCATTACAGCTTATAAAAGTTATGCCAGACCAAGCTTAGAATATTGTTCAACTGTTTGGAATCCCCACCATATATATGACATCAGTACAATTGAGTGGGTTCAGAAGTATTTCATGAGAAAAGTCTTGCAGTCTTCTGTACACAATAGAATTCCGTATGCTACTAGGCTCTAAATTCTCGGTTTTGATAACTTAGAATTGTGTTGCTTGCGGTCAGGCCTTGGTATTGAATACAAAATTATACGTAATAATGTTTTACCTGTAAATGACTTTTTCTGTTTTAATCACAATAATATTTGTGCGAACAATCGCTTTAAACTCCATGTAAATTGTTCTAAACTTGACTGTAAAAATATGATTTCTGTAATAGAGTTGTCAAAGTCTGGAATGCCCTACCTGATTCAATTGTCTCAGCTACAAATTTTCACAGTTTTGGTCATAAATTGACTTCAATGAATCTTACTTAAGTGGTCAGTAGAGGGAGCGTGCGTCAGTGCACTAATGTGCCTATTGTCCAGAGGTAAAATTCAGCAGTTCTGACCGGTTCTGCAAAACCGGTAGTGGAAATTTTGAGTAGTTAAGAGAACTGGCAAATACCACCTCTGGCTGGCCCCACAGTGGGGTGGGAATGGGGATTTTGCAATATCCTTCCCCTGGAGTGGGATGGGAATGGAGATTTTGCAGTATCCTTCTCCTGCCAGGCCCACCAAGCCACGCCCACAGAACCGGTAGTAAAAAAAATTGAATTTCACCACTGCTAACGTCCCTGTCATTGTATTTTTATTCTCTTATTCTGGTTTTCATTTTTGTTTGAAAAATTCCAATAAAGAAATAAATATTCAGTTTGGATTTTCATGAAAGCATATCATATTTACTGTAGCTTTATATCTAAATAGTGCAATGCCAAAAAGATAATCAACTTCTCATTATCCATGTCAGGGTTCCGACGAATGCCCTGATTAAATTATGAGGCTTGAGCCAAGCTTCAAAAGAAATCCAGTTATTTATTAGGAGCTTCAAGTCAGCACGTTCCCAAGTGAAGCTAACTCTGACCCCACATAATTTATGCCCCAATCATGACCCTGTTTCCTCCCTCCTCCCAGGGTGTGTCATTAATCACATTCGCCAACACAGCAATTTCACGGGTTGTAGAGGTCATTCCTCTCCAGCTGCTGTGGTAACCCTGGGATACAGTCTTGAGAGAGATAAGTCTGGAATGTGCATCTGTCTTTGGCTGCCATGCTGTTTTGTCGGTTTCCCATCCCCCTTGCCTATGGCAACTCAAGAGCAGGCCAGGGATGCTTTGCGAGTTGACATTTCAATTAAATTATTCAATTTATTTGAACTTTGCAAGTGATAGACATTTTTGAAATTTCTATGAGAAGAACAGTCCCATTGACACCACTAGGAGCTTCTTGCCAAAAGAAATATCAGGGAGAAATAGCAAGCTTATTGTGTCAGGATCAAAGGAATCTTATCAAAATCATCAGAACTGATTCTGCCTATCATTTTCTCCACATTATGACTTGGAAGGAAAAAATGAGGGAAATTATTCTTATAGTTCAGTAGTCAAGTAAGGAAAATGGTTACAATAGTAAGAAACCTCCACACCTTCTTTTACTCAAAAATTAAATCAGCAAAACAAAATTACTTTCAACATGCTAATAAAACAGGAAGATGGCTTGCATACAAATTGAAAAAAGATAAAGAGAAAAAAATGATACACCAGTTACAGGATGAGAAACGGGAGATACACTTCAAAAAAAGGGGGGGGGGAATTATAGCAAAAAACTATTTTCAAAACCTATATACACAAGAGAATATATCTGAAGAAGATATTAAACGATATTTAGAAAAGATGAATTTAGTCAAATTGGAGGAGACACAGAGTGAGATATTAAACAGGATAATTAGTATGACAGAATTAATGGAGGCAAGAAAAAAACAGAAGAACAACAAAACACCAAGTCCAGACTTCTGGAATTATTATATAAGAGATGTCAACAACCATTAGATGAAATACTGTTAGAAATTTTTAATGAAGCGCTCCTGAAGGCCAGAATACCTAACTCATGGACTGAAACCACTATAACGCTTATCCCAAAAGAAGATACAGACAAACAGCAAATCAAAAACTATAGACCCATTTCATTGTTAAACACAGACTACAAACTATTTATATTGATAATTTCGGAAAGATTTAAAAAATGTAATAAATGAATACATCCACCCTGATCAAAACGGCTTTATGCCAAAAAGGCAAATTAAAAACAATATGAGAATTATAATTAATGTATTAGGATATTATGAAACAAATCCAGATAAACAATCGGCATTCAATAACTTAAATTGGAGATTCCTTATTTTACAATTAGAAAATATGAAATTCGGAGATAAATTTATAAAGATGGTAGAAAAAATATATTCAACTCAAACGGCAAGGATAGCAATAAATGGAGACATTACCGAACAATTCACAATAGCAAAAGGAGTGAGACAGGGTTGTCCACTCTCCCAATTACTATTTATCTTAACACTAGAGATACTGTTAAACAAAATCAGTAGTGAAAATGAAATAAAAGGATTGAAAATAAAAAAAGAGGAATATAAAGTCCAAGCCTTTGCTGATGACCTGGTCTTAATCTTAGAACAATCAATATTGTCAGGACCCAAATTAATAACGCAAATAGAGGAATATGAAAAAGTAGCAGGACTTAAAATCAATAAACTCAAAACAAAGGAACAAACAGAAAACCTTACCAAGCAGCAGGAGAAAGAATTAGAAGCCAAAAAGGGTATCCAAATGACAAAAAAATTAAAATATTTAGGAATATGGTTAACAAATAAAGGTTCATCGATCAAAGAAGACAACTATAATAAATTAATACTACAGAAAAAGAAAGACTTGGAAATTTGGAGCAAATTACAATGATCCGTTTTAGGAAAAATAGCTTTGATTAAAATGAACGTGCTACCACGATTACTATTCTCATTTCAAGTAATTCCCATAAAATTAGAAAAAAACTTTTTTAAAGATCTAAATAAATTAATAGCAAACTATATTTGGCAGGGGAAAAAACTCAAGAATCAAAATACAATCACTGCAAGATAGTAGAGAAAGAGGAGGATTTGGACTCCCAGATAGGGAAACATACTATAAAGCAACATCACTTATATGGATCAAAGACTGGATGGAATTATGAAATAAAAGAATGTTAACATTAGAGGGATATGATTTGCAGAGAGGGTGGCACGCCTTTTTATGGGAAGGAAAAAATAGACAACATAACTATTTTCAGTGACAATCAGAGATGCTGATAACAAACATGGCAAGAGATAAAAAAGAATCATTACGATAAAATTCCAGAATGGTTATCCACCATGGAGGCACAAATCTACTCAAATGCATTAGACATCGACAAAATGAAAAGATACAAAGATTTGTTAAATAGTCAAGGAGAATTAAAAACAAGGCAGGAATTAAAAGAACAGGGTACAGACATTGATTGGTGGCCTTACATGCAAATGAAATCTAGATATAAGACAGATTTGACACAATATGAATTCCAAAGAGAAGTATATGAAGACAAAATCCTCCAAGGTAAAGAAGATAAATTGATCCAAAAAAATTACAATTATTTATTAAGATAGAAATTGGAAGAGGAGGTAGTTAAAGAAAATATGATAATTTGGGCAAAAAATTTCAGGTACAACATTGAATTAGATAAATGGGAGAAATTATGGAACAAAAATTATAAACTGACAATGGCTCTATCCTATAAAGAAAATCTGTATAAAATGTTTTACAGGTGGATCTTGATACCATTCAGATTGGCAAAGATGTTTCCCAATACCTCACCAACATGTTGGAAATGCAAACAGCAAAAGGGAATGTATTACCAGATGTGGTGGTCCTGCCACAAAGCGAAATAATATTGGAGTAGAATCAGCTCACAATTAAAAGAAATAACCAAACAACAGATAGAGATGAGGCCAGAAACATTTTTATTAGGAATACTCCCAGGGTCATATGAAAAAGAAATACAATATTTAATTATCCATATTACCACAATAGCAAGAATAATCTATGCTCAGAATTGGAAAAATTATAACATACCATCCAAGGATAATCTGATCAGAAAAGTTTTGGAATGTGCTGAGATGGACAAATTAAGAAAGGAGATACAAGAAAAAGAGTAAACAGAATATTACTTAGTGTGGGAGAAATGGTATGAATGGTTGGAGGAGAGAGATAAAAGGCAAGGAAAAATTAAATAATGGTCGAAATAGGAGTAGAAGTATAGTTGCAAATATGAGGAAACAAAAATTGTAGAAAGTGTACATGGGTATTTCTATGTTTATATGTAAATAAATAAGTAGATATTAGAAGTATATGTATAAAAGATATAGTAGAATAAGGGAGGAAAAAATGTATAAGTATGAAATTTTTGACTGATGCGAAACTGTTGAAACGGAAAAAGTGTTAAAGCTTTCTTTTTGTTTTTTTAAAAAATGTTTAATAATATTTTTTTTAAATAAAAAAATAAAATCATACCCTTCCCCCCAGGCACCAGACTAGATATGCCCATCGCTCGCAACCTCCATCCTAGCCCAATGTTTGGAGGAAGATCTGTATCTTCCCAGTCCTCAAGAATGCTAATAAGGGATGCTACCAAATATGCATACCAAGTGCTATGGTTTTCCCAGTTGCAATGAATGGCTGTGAAAGTTGGACCATAAAGAAGGCTGAGCACCAAAGAATGGAGGCCTTTGAACTATGGTGCTGGAGAAGACTCCTCTGAGTACCTTGGACTGCAAGGCGATCAAACCGATCAATCCTAGAGGAGATCAATCCTGACTGCTCTTTAGAAGGCCAGATCCTGAAGATGAAACTCAAATACTTTGGCCACCGAATGAGAAGGAAGGACTCACTGGAGAAGAGCCTAATGCTGGGAACGATTGAGGGCAAAAGAAGAAGAGGGTGTCTGAGAACGAGGTGGCTGGATGGATTCACTGAAGCAGTCAGCGTGAGCTTAAATGGACTCTGGGGGATGGTAGAGGACAGGAAGGCCTGGAGGAATGTTGTCCATGGGGTTGCAATGGGCTGGACACAATTTCACAAAAACAACATTCATGGTTTTAGAGTTATTGTCCTATATTCTACAGTTAACTACACTTAATGTGATCCTCTGCGACTAAACATTAACTTATCACAGAAAGCCTCTCCCCTCCTTGAATTTGGTTTTTAAAAAGTATCCCTTTTATTTAAACCAAAAGGAACAGGGAAGCCACAATAGTGGCAAAGGGTGGGAAAAAAAGAGCGGAGAGGGTGGTAACAATTATAGAGTAAATGTAAAGAAAGGGAAGAAACAGTAGGGAGAAAATACAAGAGATCTCACTCTGTTCTAAAGTATAATTCAATCACTTTATTGGGAGTTACTGTTTAACTATTGTTAATAAATAAATAAAATAAAATATGAATAAATAAGTTTCTGACTCTCCACAGTCCCAAGGAAGTCATTTTGAAAGCAGGCAGAACCCCATCTAGGCAAGATTCATTCAATTTAAAAAGAAACTTTGCCAACTCAGGTTTTACAACATCATCAGGTTTCCAAGGAGCCTTTCCTCTAAAGCAAATTGGGATGAGCAATAATGACTTGCCTTTCTCAAGGTGAAGAATAGGGGAAAGGAAATCATTCCTAGAAAAGACATTGGAGGTATGTGGTTGGAGAAGATGATGCAGCAACATACCAATTTAAAACCTGAACTATTCCTGTTGGGGAAAATACCAGAAGATTATAGTAAGTAAAATGTATACTTCATTATTCATGTAATAACTGCAGCTAGAATTGTATTTGCACAAAATTGGAAAAGTGAAGAGATCCCTACAGATATATATGGTGGTAAATTTTAATTGTCATGACACAAAAAGATGTACTCAGATGACACAATGTTTACTAAAAGAGGGAATATTTGCATTAAAAGAAAAGACTAAGGCAGCATTTAACATCCAGCTGCCTGCAATTACTGCGAGTTCTAATCTCACCAGGCTCAAGGTTGACTCAGCCTTCCATCCTTTCTAAGGTGGGTAAAATAAGGACCAAGTTTGTGGGGGCAATTAGCTGACTTTGTATAAAATATACAAAAGTATGAAGGCTATTGCTTAATGCATTGTAAGCCACCCTGAGTCTCCGGAGAAGGGCAGCATATAAATAAATTTAAAAAAAGACATTGGAGCTGGTAAAATCAATCACCAGAATCCTTGGACGAACTGACAATTACCTTTTCAGTTGGTGGGTTGGAGGCTTGGAGAATGAAAACTGATACAATCGAGCTAAAATTCCAGACATTATTCCCGTAATCCAGTAGTCTCCTGGTTTGTAGTAATGGAACCACTCCTTTTCTTCTATGATCACTTTAAATGGACATTTCATCAGCATACTGGCACAGGGAATTTGAGACAGAAACTGAAGCAGAAAAAGCTGTGTATGCAGCAGCAGCAACATTTGACATACAGTATACTGCAGGAGATCCTTCCTAGAGTTCCTTCTTCAGCACAGAGCTAAATCTCAGAGATCACAAAAAGACCACAACTACAGCGAAGAAAGTCCAGTTTGCCCCCAGATTTGGAAGAGCTATCTGCAATTTCAGACTGCTACAGTATTTGCCCAGCTTTACCCCAAACTCTGATCTCATCGCAGGAGGCTGTTACAAATCAGATTATCACGTTTGTCTGTCCCATTTGTTGTCACATTGATTGACCACTAATTGTGGTGGTGGAAATCCCATAAACCTTGTTCAAAGGAGAATAAATAATCATGATTTTAATAATTAGAAGGGGAATTGGGAAGGAGCCTTGGCCATAAAAGTGCTGTTGGAAAAAAGAGTTTTCTTTGACTCAGGAGAATAATCCTAATTTGAAAGTTGAGAAGGGAACAATTCAAGGAAGTTTGATTGTTTTTTAGTCTCCAAACTTATTCTTGAGGTTGTAAAGATTAAAATGTGGAAAAACAGTTCAACACTCTTGAACTAGGCAGTGGGCCATTATAATTCCTTCTTATTTTGTCTGTTGTGGATGAGGCCATCTTCTTCAGTGAAGGTTAGATACTCCAGAATGGTTAACTCCAGATCATAACATATTGAACAACCTATTGCTGTTGATGATGAGACGAGGTGATGCAGTGGTTGAGTGCAGTACTGCAGGCTACTTCTGCTGATCACCGGCTGCCAGCAGTTTGGCAGATTGAATCTCACCAGGCTCAAGATTGACTAAGTGTTCCATCCTTCCCAGTTCGGTAAAATGAGGACCCAGATTGTTCAGCCCTGTCTAAGCAATTTACAGAATCAGCCTGTTGCCCCCAACAATCTGGGTCCTCGTTTTACCGACTTTGGAAGGACGGAAGGCTGAGTCAACCTTGAACCAGTGAGAATCAAACTGCCAAATTACGGGCAGCCAGAAGGCAGCAGAAATAGCCTGCAATACTGCATTCTGACCACTGTGCTTCTTCCTCCTCTTGATGTGATGACATTTGCTGTCTCTTACATAAGATATCTAGTAGGGAACCAAGAGATGATGCTATATGACTACAATGCCACAATGGCTGAAGGTGAAGGGCTAAATGAAATTTGAGGACCTGAGCCCAGGGCCTTTGCTATATGACAGTGGTGGTGAACCTTTTACTCACCGAGTGCCAAAACATGACAAAACATGCTTGATGAATAGAATAGAATAGAGTAGAGTAGAGTAGAGTAGAGTAGAGTAGAGTAGAGTAGAGTAGAATAGAATAGAATAGAATAGAATAGAATAGAATAGAATAGAATAGAATAGAATAGAATAGAATAGAATAGAATAGAACAACAGAGATGGAAAGGATCTTGGAGGTCTTCTAGTCCAACCTTGTGCTTAGGCAGGAAACCGTATCCCATTTTATTCTTCTTGAGTTCATTCTTGTTGAGTGCTGGGTAATGGACCCTTTGATTTGGTAAACAAAGCTTTCTCAATATCCAAAGAGAGATAGTGTAGAAGGCAGAGGTAATGGCATTGAGAGACCATTACCAAGACAAGGTCAGATAAAAGTAGTACTGACTTATATGATATAGCTTTCTTAATCTGTAATACACTGAAGACTGAATGACAAAAAGACAAAGACCAAGAAAAGACACAAGCACAAAAACAAATTTATATATTTATATGTAAAAGTTTAGGTGGGTATAGGTAAAGATTTCCCCTGTCAGTCATGACCAACCCAAGGGGTGGTGCTCATCTTTGATTCGCAAATGAAGAGCCTTTATCTGAAGATCCTTCCATGGTCATTTGGCTGGCATGACTATTATTATTATTTATTAAATTTATATGCACTGAAGATACATGAAACATTGTTACTTTCCCACTGAAGTGGTACCTATTTATCTTCTTGCATTTACATGCTTTTGAATTGTTAGGTTGGCAGGACACAGACACAGAGACACACAGACACTGTATGACCAGTATACAGAAATGGAAATCGATATGGATATGGCTAAAAAGAGGAACCAATTTTAATTCTCATAAGCACATCTCCATTGTCACAGCATGTCTACATGATTTCTCCCCCCAAATCGTTCAGAGTTGTACATATTTTTCTTTTGAATGAAGACTGTCAAAAATAATAATTTGCCTCATTAATTGATTCAAAGGGATGGAGAAAAAAATTAAAGTTGCTCCAATGTTCATGTTGATATTTTATCTATTCTTAATATATAGGATATTATCTGTCTCTCTAATTTCCTCTTACTTGATCTCTCCTATCTCTCTCTCTCTCTCTCTCTCTCTCTCTCTCTCTCTCTCTCTCTCTCTTTATCTCTCTCTCTCTCATTTATCTAACTCTGAATGATCTTACATTATCCAGCCAGAAGTGATCCATCAAATATATACAGTATTTGAAATTGTTTTTTTAAACAAAGTCAGAACATCACCTCAGAAAATAAAATATAACACCAGGACACCAACTATACAGTAACAAAAACACACATCATCATTAGCCATAGTCTTTAATTTAATCTAAAACCATATCAGAACACTTCTGGTCACAGTTTATCTCGACTGCTTTCAGAAATGTTATTAATGTCATAATATGAATTCAGATTAGGACAATTGAAGGATATGATTCAAATAGTTTGAGGGTTTTTTAGCAACTTTACTACTCATTTACTATAATTCAAAGCTCACATGGGATGAAGAAAGATAAGCGACAACACATAAAACATTACTTCAAAGTATGTGATTTTATGCTGCATGTAAACTGTAGAAAAATAAACACCAACACAAGGAGACTTAATTACTTTTTATCCTCAGATGTTCTTTGGTGTTCATGTCAGGTCTCAGGATAATGATGAAACATTTGGGGATAAAGATGCAGCCCAGTAAACCCAGGCCAGAGGCCAGGATGGAGAAGATCTGCACGGCTACCATGTATTTCCCCTTGGTGCTCAGATATGTGGGAACAAAGGAGATCCAAACGCTACAAAAAACCAACATGCTGAAGGTGATCAGTTTGGCTTCATTAAAAGCCCCTGGCAGATTTCGAGCCAGAAATGCCACCAAGAAACAGATGGCAGCCAAAAAACCCATGTAGCCAAGAGCAGAGTAGAACATGGTGACTGAGCCTTCATTGCACTGCAGCAGGATGTGTTCTGGTTGGGAACGAAAGTCAGAATCTGGGAATGGGGGAAAGAGTCCCAGCCACATCATACAGAGGCCTACTTGAATACCAGAGCAGGATAAAACAATAGAGTTGGCCAGACTCTTCCCCAGCCATTTCCTCATGCTGCTGCCTGGCTTGGTGGCCAGAAAGGCCACCACCACCATGACAGTCTTGGCCAGCAAGGAAGACACAGCAACGGAGAAAACAATACTGAAAATGGTTTGTCGAAGGAGACAGGTCATTTTCACGGGGCGACCGATGAATAGAAGGGAGGTCAAGAAAGAAAGCAGGAGTGAAACCAGGAGGATGTAGGTGAGTTCACAGTTGTTGGCTTTGACTAAAGGAGTGTCTCGGTATTTCATGAAGATTCCCAGAATAAAGGCAGTGGTTAGGGAGAAAGTGATGGCAAAGAAAGCCAGGATGAGTCCCAACAATTCTTGATAGGATAAGAAGCTTATATTTTTGGGGACACACTGATCTCGCTTCTTATTGGAATACTGGTCATCTGGACACTTTTCACAATGGGCTGCATCTGAGAAAAAAAATGCTTAGCATGAATCTGTTTCTACAGCTGTAGGAGCATGAAAACCACATCAGAAATCAGTTACTTCATTTTCGAGGAATAATATAATATTTCCGCCCAGGGATATGCATACAACACAACATTAGTTAAAATAATCAAATAGTCTTTTTAAAAGCAGAAGATGATGTCCTCTTTCCCAAAACTAAGCAAGAAAGTAACAATTAAATAGAAATCAGCAACCTTTCATTATTTATTTTAATGCTCTCCACATCTTCCAAATTTGGTGATAGTGCCCAATCTTTAAAGTTTGTGGATGCCTTCAAGAAATGTAATGTTTTTCTTGCTCCTTTATCAAATACCCCCCAAAAAACAAGATAGAATATTGATTGTATCTTGGTTTTGTTCTGTTTGTTTGTGGGGTTTTTTTGGGGGGGGGGGTTATTTTTCGAGCCACCTACTGTACCTTCTTGCCCAGAGAATGTTCCTTCCATACACAAAGAACAGTCGTAGCAGCAAACTGGGGCTCCCTTTCTCACAAGCTTGGCATAACCTGGGGAGCAACTTTCTGTACATCTTGAATAAGGCACCATCTAAACATAAACAGGAAGATTTGTCAGGATGCTATATGAATTAAAAGGATTTACTGAAATCAAGTGGCTTCCAGAAGCTCAGGGGCACATTGAGCAAAATCAGTCAAGAAGTAGTGGCAGGAACTTTAATTACTCTACTTGCAAGAGGCAAGTGAATGGTCATTATCTTTCTTTATCAATCTCCATCGTAGATCCCAAAACAGATTCATTTCCTCATTCTTTTTTCCAAAGGAAAGTAGTTCCATTGCAAAAGGTGTTTCTCCTTAGGGCATGTATGAGAATGCTATAACTTACCGTATTTTTCAGACTATAAGACGCATCAAGATTTGGAAGAGGAAAAAAAAGAGAAAAAGTTTTTGCCCTCCCCAGCCCCCTAGGAGCACTCTGCAGGCCTCCCCAAACCCCAGCACATCCCGTTTTGGGGGGTCTTATACTCTGAAAATTACAGTATATATATATATATATTCTCCATCTTTGCTTTCTCAGGAAACCTCCAATATCTAGCTTTCTCTAGCATCCCTATCTTTCTCCCCTACAACTGATCATTGTATCATCATATGTAAATGACTTTTTTAGGTGCCCTCATTTCCGTCACCACATTCTTAGTGATATCTTTCTCTTATGCAATTCAGTGGGTTAAACCCTTCATATTCTGGATTTTCTCCCAAAGGTGCTTTTTCAAAAGACAACTGATCTTTGTTTTCCCTTAAAGATGTTTCACTTCTCATTCCAAAAGCTTCTTCAGTTCTGACTGAATGCTAAAGTATGGAAGGATTCATATTCCTTGCAGCCATCTGGTCGTTAGCAGTCATTCTGAAAGTTGTTGAGGCCACTTGGAATTTATCTGTGCCCTCAGGGTCACGTGAATAGTGCAAATGGGTTTGGAACCTTCCTGCAATTGCTGAATCTATATCCTGTTTACAAGACAGTCTTTTCAGCAGTTCCAAATCTTTCCTTCCTCCACCATTCAATCAGAACTGAAGTAGCTTCTTGGATGAGAAGTGAAACACCTTCAAGGGAAAGCAAAGTCCAGGTGCCTTTTGAAAAAGCACCTTTGACACAACCTGGATGACTGAGAATCTCCATAGAAATTCTGGATTTTCTCTTACTGAAAACAAAATAATTGGGGGGGGGGGTGTGGCTTGATGCCAGCGTAGTAACATCTCCAATATCTTGCTCTGGCATTGCAAAGTGAAAGCAATGAAGAACTCGAAATAGAACAGTGAAAGACAACCTGAGATGAAGCTTAAAAGTGAGCAGAGAGTGTTCTGACTTTAAGGATTGTTTTGGATTGTGTCTCGCTTCCCGGAAACCCTGAAAACTCTCCAGGGGGCTCAACCGCCTGGAGGGATGTGGTGGAAGGGGGATCAAGTTAAATGCATAACTGACAGTCTGAAGATTTTAAAGAGGTGATAACGATAGTTTTAAGTTAAGAGGATCAGTCCTGCGGAGTTGCGGAGCCTGTAACACTTGAGAAGTAAGTTAAGCTTGGAAGTACATTAAGCATTCCAATTGTGGTTGTTAGAACGCTCGGGGAAAAATGGATGACAGTGATTTGAAATCTCAGATTTTCGTTTTCCAATATATATTTTAAGCCATCTCAGACTTTTTGCAGCACATGATTCCTTTTTAGACCCTCTAAGCATATAAGATCTGATTATTGACTATTGAATATTGCTCATATGAGCAGAAAATCTTCAGCCCAGATGGCAACTGATATGGCACAAATAGTATTGGCTCTCAATAAAATTACTGAACAATTAAATATCATGGATGAAGGATTAAATAAAAGAATGCAGGAGGAAAGGAATGAAAGAGCTAAACAATTGGAACAGATTAAAGCTCAAAATGTAGACACATATAAAAAATGGATGAAATTAATGATAATTTTGCAAAATATGCAGCAGAGACAGCTATGATAAAAGATGACATTAATCACTTGCAATTACATACTAAAAATGGATGAAAAAATTGGGGACCTTGTTTATAAACATTGTCAACAAGATAAGAGATTATGCCTATTGGAGGAAGGAGTGAGAAAAGCTAATCTGGTCATACGAGGAATTTCTGAACAAACTGTGGATAATATATGACAGAGGGTACTGGACTGGCTAAATTCAATTGGAATGAACAAAATGATGACGGTGGAGGATTTAATAAGTGTCTTCAGAATTTGAATGAGACGTAATAAAGGAAAGAAGATAAATGTTCTGGTTAAATTTGCAAATATAAATGATAAATTGAAAGTGATGTCAAAAATGAGAGAGGATAGAGATAAGATTCTTCAGATAGAAGGGAATAAGATAGAGATTTACCAGAATATTTCTCGGGAGGAACGTGTATGGAGGCACACTTTAAAGCCAATTACAAAATTATGGAGAAATAAAGGCATTAAATATAATTGGAGATTTCCACAACAATTAAAAAAAATTATAATAGAAGAATGCATATAATTGATACTAAGATTGATCCGGTTGATTATTTGCACAAACCTGGGCTGATTGAGAAAGAAGATGATGTTATTAGTATGAAGGCTGAACTGCTTCAGATGGGTGGATTTGGAATGAGGACGGAATTAAATTTGGATGAGGAACAAGGAGCTGCAGGTGGAGAGGGCCCAGAACCCAAAGTTAAACCACAACATAAAAGAAAACCTACAAAAGAGCGGTTGGATTCTCAAAAAAAAAAGTAGAGAAAATGAGGAGAAATTGTTGGTGAAGAAAGTGAGATGGAAGACTGACTCGGTTCAGGGCCTGACTTAAGTGATGGATCTGAGTGCGGAAAAGAAGTAATAGAGTTATAGAAAAAAAAGGAAGTTTAAGAACAATGTCTAGAGCTAGAGACGGCTGGACGGAAACAGGTGTTAAAAGAGGAAAATTTGGAAGGAATAAAAGAATGGATAAACATGGTAAGAGATGATTTTAAAAGAGAGGAAATATATGAAAAGTGGAAATTGAATTGGTGGGAGAAGATACAGGTTAATAACTGAAATAAGAAATATAAGGATAGAACGAGGGTAGAAAGGTTAAAAACGGACTTTGAAGAAATAGTATCCCAATTAGGAATGGAAGAAATTGGAATTAAGGGATTGGTTGGTAAAGTATATAAAATTATTAATTTGGATAGTAATTTACAAATGGCGATGAAGGATAATTGGGTAAAAGATTTAGAAACAGATATTACAGAACAGGAATGGAACTTGAATTGGAATAGTAGAATAATGAGGACCTTATCAATAAGAATAAAGGAGCATAGTTATAAAGTTGTTTGGAAATGATACCTGTTCCCAATAAGACTATATAAAATGAATAAAAGTGCTAGTAAGTTATGTTGGAGATGTAAAGTGGAGAATGGGACATATGAACATATGTGGTATGGATGTCGTACAGTGAAGAATTTTTGGTTACGAATAGAAGAAGAATCTAGTAAAATACTTAAAAAGAAGGTAAAGTTGGGAGTAGATATCATCCTCATATTAAAGTTGAATGATAAGGTGTTAACAATTGATGAAAGAGAGCTTGTAAGGATATTGGTCATTATGGGACGAATTGTGATCGCTAGATACTGGAAATTGAATGCTGAATATAAAATAAGTGAATGGTTCAGAGAAGTTTGGAAAATTGCTCTTAATGATAAGTTAACGTGTGATATAAAATTTAAGAAAGGACTATTGAAAGAAAATATATTTTGGAGGATATGGCAACCATTTGTGGACTACGCAATCGGGAACTTGGAAGAAATAATGCCAGTGCCAATGCAAAGAGAATTTTGGAAGACATGAAGATAAAAGGAAAATTCCTCTGCTTCTCCCTATTTTGTATTATACACTGGGTGTTGTTTTGTGTTTTATGTTTTGTCTTTAATTAAAACTTAATAAAAAAAAGAAAACAAGAAAACAAGATAATTTGATGTACTATAAATTATGGCAACATATCCCAGTTTACTAATGTAAATTGCAAATCCTGCAATACAATGCAGCAGGTTCCAGTGTGTGATAGATTATTGTAAAACTTCTAAAGTAAAGTGCTATGTAACAAATTAAGTTTTCTGATATGGAAGTTATCTCAATTGGCCTCAATAAGAATTATTTCTGAGCAGATGGAGATAAATAGCAAAATCCAAGCAGCCTCAACTACTTTGTTAAATAAAGTTGGCCATTGGATGGCACTTTGATTGACAGAAATCTTGACTTCCAAGGAGGCTTGTCTTTCTACATTTCCAATTTTCACCCCCGCATCTGATTTGTTCAAAATGGATGTCCACTGCATGATATCAAAGTCACCAACAGGAACTCCATTTTCATCAAAAGAAATCCCATCTCTGGAAATATTGTGATGTTGTAAGTTTCTCAGGAACCTATGAAGCTGCAGAAACATAGAAAAAACATTACAGTTTGAATCTTTATTCAATTTTTTTTTCTTACTATTATTCTGGATTGAAGGTACTCTGAATAATTCAACCTCTTCAAATCACCACTGCAATCTGAAGCAGATTGATTCATGGGAAGCTTCTTTCATGCCCAAAAAACAACTGAACTGTGCAGATCATCTAAGGCTCATCAAAGCCCCGCCTACCTATTTGACTATGTTGGTAAATAATGTAGTGTTTTGATTGGACTGTGTTTTGTCCAGGAGGGGAGGGGTGTTGCATATTGAATTGGAGTGAGCATAGGCTTCACTTAGGTCTACCAATCCAGCAGGAAAATACTCAAACCCCATTGGCCAACCTATCAGCCTCCTCCCTATAAAAGGGCAAGCAGTCAGATGAGCTGGCTGCTGGGTTGCACCGATCTACTAATAAAGAGCTGTTGTTACTGTTAGCACTGAGTCCTGTCTCTTCCATTGCCCAATCCAACGCTTGCGACAAAGGTGGGATTGGAAGAGGAGTGAACAAAAAGAGCTGAATTAGATCGCAGAGCCAACGGAAGAGGGGACCACCGGCAGGCATCAATAGGCTACAACCACAGTGACTGAACTGCATCAGCTATCACGATGACTGCTCATTCCCCTCCAACTCCAATCAACCCAGTCACAAATAATTGGGACTCATATATTTCCACGTTTGAGTGTTTCATGGAAGCAAACGACCTCCCGGGACTATCAGAGAATTGGAAAAGAGCGTTATTTCTCAGCTATTGTGGAAATGAGATGTTCGACACAGCTAAGGCACTAAGGAAGGCCGCAGCCTACTGTGAGTTTAGAGAGCTGTTGCTCGAGCAGCTCATCAGCAGAGTGAGGGACATTATCTTACAAAGATAGCTGTTAGCAAAGCCTAACCTCACTCTACAGATAGCACTCGATGAGGCCAGAGCAACAAAATCCTTGCACAAAGCCATTTTCCTGGAAGTTGAGGCACAGAGAGGACCAGCCAACAGAGGAAAAAGACGTGCATCAAACCAATATCAGACAAAAAAGTGCATCAAAGGCAAAGAAAATACACGTTGCCGTGCAGATAGAAGACTCACAATGTGATATGGAGATCGATACAGGCTCATCTTTGACAATTGTGTCCTAGGAGACAATCTGGAAGGCTGTGCCTGGCCTCAAAAAAAGAGACCTATGTCCCCAGAAAATACAGCTAAAAGACCATCAAGGGAACTGCATCCCTGTCATGGGGAGCAAAGCCTTTTGGGTCAGATTTAGGGAGTTCTCTGGACCCTCTAAAGCTAACTGTCATTGTCGGAGCATTACCAAACCTGCTCGCCTTGGACTGGTTCAACGCCCTGGGACTGGGGGTGTCTAGAATCAACGCAGTCCACCACGATGATGCAAACCACCTCATTCGAGAATTTGAAGATGTGTTTAGCAACAGCCTGGGCAAGTATAAAGGAATGCCTATTTCTTTTAGCCTATACCCCAAAATTGCCCCAATTAGGCTTAAATCGCAAAAGGTCCCCCTTGCTCTCAACCCCTATAGTCACACCTATCAAGGCTGATGGATCAGTCCGCATCTGCATGGACTACAAGTACACCATCAATAAGGGCCTACAACAGGGCACTTATCTGGTTCCCATCGTTCAACACTTGCTTCATTCATTGGGGAAAGGAAAAACATTTGCTAAGCACGACTTTACACAGGCTTACCATCAGTTGCCAGTCGACGACAGCACAGCCAAAGCTCAAACGATTGTCACGCACACAGGTGCGTTCAAATGTCACCGGCTATAATTTGGTGGGAGCGTGTCACCAGGACCATTCCAGAGTGTCATGGAATTGCTTTTACAGGGTATTCCTGGGGTAGTACCCTATTTTGACAATGTCCTGGTGTCCGCTGCCAACAAAACAATTCTATTCAACCATTTGAGATCCATTCTCAGTAAATTCAGGGAAGCCGGGCTTAAGGTCAAACACAAAAAATGTCAGATTGCTGTGCCTAGGGTAGAATTCCTGGGATACATGATTGACGGGTCTAGGATATACCCAATTAAAAGCAAAGTAACAGTGATCAAAGAGGCACCCACCACCAAGAATAAGAAGGAATTGCAAGCATTCTTGAGATTGCTTAATTTTAATAGCATGTTCCTGGCTCAAAATGCAACTGTGGTGGAACTTCTGGATTGGATGTTAGGAAAAAAGGCTTCCTGGATTTGGGGTTGTGCTGAAGCCACTGCTTTTTAAGCAGTAAAAAAACTTTTGTCTTCAGACTGTATGCTAGTCCACTATAGCGAGACTCTGCCATTGATGCTAACCTGTGACACTTCCCCTTTTGGGGTTGGTGCCATCCTATTGGTGCCAACCTCCCAATAGCTGTGAGGCACCTATTGCCTATTACTCCAGGACCATGTCCTCCACCAAGCGTAACTACGGTTAACTGGACAGGGAAGCACTGGCTGTAGTTGCCAGAGTCCAGAGGTTCCATGACTACCTGTATGGCAGAGACTTTGTGCTTATCACTGACCATAAACCCCACCTGTGTATATTGGCTAGAGACCACCCCACTCCTATGATCTTGTCCCCCAGAATGACCAGGTGGACTATTTTTCTGGCAGCTTACAGCTATCGGTTGATTCACTGGCCCAGAAAATCCCTGGGCCATGCAGACACTCTCACCTGCTGCCCACTGCCTACCCTAGTTGAAGACCCTGCCCCAATTTTCATAATTCTCCTCATCAAGGAAATTGCCACTGGGGCAATTACCGCAGCTGAAATTGCAAGATAGTTGGCTAAAATAGAGACTTAATGCAAATAATTAATTGTCTCGTGGGGGTGGCTTGGTAGCCCACTTCTGGGTAATTTACAACCATATTATGTTCATTGTGATGAACTGTCTGTGTTAAAGGAATGTCTGTTGTGAGGGAAGTGAGTTGTCATACCCCCCAGATTAAGATGTGCAGTGCTGGAAGTCTTACATGTGGGTCATCCTGGGATAGTCAGGGTGAAAGCCCTGGCCCAGAGCTACGTCTGGTGGACTAAAATGGACCATGAAATAGTGGAATTGGTGACTACCTGCTCACTGTGTCAGGAATCCAGACCGGCACCCCCCTCTGCGCTATCTAAGGAATGGGAAACCCCTAATGTGCCATGGTCCCCAATGGGAAAAATCCAGTCATTTAATATGGAGGCCCCAGTATATGCCCAGAACTATGTCAGATTCTATGTCATTCTGGATTCCAGCCACTGTAGTAGAAATATCTGGCCCTCGCTCGTACAAAGTTGAGCTGGACGATAGTAGATTCTGGTGACGGCACTTGGACTAATTCTTTTTTTTATATAATATATATAATTTTTTTATTTATATCAAACATAATAAAAACAAAACAAAACATAAAATTTCCATCATTCAAATACAATCATAAACAGTATGTCAATCGGTTAAAATTCTATTGTGCTCAGTCTCTCATCCCAATTTTCAAATCAATTAGTTTCAGTTTTTAGTCAGTTTTGTATTTATGTTCACTTAACCACTATTGAACAGAAAGAAAGGTGAATAAAAACAAAAGGAAAACCACTTCATATATTGTTATCTTTACATATTCCTATTTCATTTTTTATCTCCCATGTTTTGTTATCTAACTATTGATAAAACAAATCCCAAATTAAGTAATCTTGTTTATCTTCCTTTTTGTTTATTGAAAACGTTTTACCAATACAAATTTTCTCCCCCTTTCCCCCCCCCCCCCCTAGCCCAACATTATAAGATACATATAAAAACAATATATAATTCCATCCCATCCCCACCCTAACCCTCCCCCTCCTCCCTCTTCCCTCCCCCCCTTGACTTCCATTATATGCAATATTAATATTCCCAAACAATATATATGTTATTCAATCTTCCAAATCTTTTTTCTATATTTACTAACATACTAACATAATCATCTCAGCTAAAAGCGATATAATATTTTCTAGTCTGATACTTATTCTGTACATACTCAATCCATAATTTCCATTCCTGTATATACTTCTCATGCGTCTGGTCTTTTAAAAAAGCTGAAACCTTTGCCATTTCTGCAAATCCAGCCATCTTCTGGGTCCATTGGTCAACAGTCACTAAAACATCACTCTTCCAATGTTGGGCAATCAACAACCTAGCTGCTGTCACTATATACAAAATCAATTTAGTTTCACCCAGTCTTTATACCCAGTCTATTGGGTATAGTCTTTAACTATACCCAATAGAAAAAATTGTGGAGAAAATTGTATTTTTTTCTTTAAAACATTTTGCATAACCCACCAGATTTTTATCCAAAAAGCCCTCACTTTCCTGCAAGTCCACCAGATGTGATAATATGTAGCATCTAAACAATCACATCTCCAACATTTTGGCTGCACATTAGGGTACATGCAAGACAATTTCTTGGGGTCTAAATGCCATCTATAAAACATTTTATAAAAATTTTCTCGTAAATTTTGTGACTGAGTAAATTTAACATTCTGAACCCATATTTTTTCCCATGTTTCCATCATAACTGGTTGAGAGAAATTTTGTGCCCATTTAATCATACAATCTTTAACTAGCTCATTTTCTGAATCCCTTTCTAACAGAACATTATAAACTCTCTTAATATGCATTGGACCTGTCCGCTTTATCTGTTCAACCAATTCTACTTCATATTGCATTAAACCAGTTTGTTGATCTTCTTTCCATCTCATCTGTAATTGATTGTACTGCAACCAAGCCAACGATTTCCCTTCTTCCAACAGCATATCCAAAGTCTTCAATCGCCACCTGCCCTCTTCAAAGTAAAGTAACTCTTTATATAAGAAACCCCCGAGTGACTTAATATTTGTATTCCACATGGTATCAGCAAGATCCAGCCAAAACGGAATCTTATAATCCCAATTAATTCGGTGCCTTCTCCAGACTCTCAACAAGGCATTTCTGAGTAGATGACTATTGAACACTTTGTCCACTTTGTTATCATAAAATAGGTATGCATGCCAACCCCAAACCAGGTCATGACTTTCTATATTCAACAAATCAGTCTTAGTTTTCCCAAACCAATCACTTAATTGTATCAATGCAGATGCTTCATAATATAGTCGAAGGTTTGGGAGTTTAAGACCACCTCTCTCACGAGTATCTTGCATTATTTTCAGTTTAACTCTTGGTTTTTTATCATTCCAAATAAATTTATTCAGTCCTTTTTGCCATTCTAGCAATGGTTTGTCTGATTTAAGCACCGGTATCATTTGAAATAAAAAGATAAGTCTAGGTAAAACATTCATCTTTATTGCTGATATTCTTCCAAGCAGTGATAACTGCAGTTTCTTCCAGTTTTGCATATCTTTTTGTATCTTTTGCCACAGAACCTCATAGTTAGTTTGAAACAGTTTAGCATTGGAGTCTGTGATTTGTACTCCTAAATATTTGACCTTTGAAACAATCTCAAAACCTGCCATTCTTTCCAGTTCCTTTTTTTTGCTCTCTGTCAGATTTTTGACAATCATTTTAGTTTTCTTCTGATTCAGCCTAAAACCAGATACCATGCCATAATCTTCTATGATATTTTTCATCTGGATTATTGAATTCATAGGTTGTGATAGGGTAACAACCAGATCATCTGCAAATGCCTTAGTTCTGTAGTCCTCTTGCCTTATAGCTATTCCAGTCAAGGAGTTCGAATCCCGTATTGCGTTAAGTAAGACTTCTAAAGTTAGAATAAATAATAGTGGGGATAATGGACAACCTTGTCTGGTGCCTTTTTGTATGTTGAAATTCGATGTTAAACATCCATTAATAATAAGTTGTGCATATTGCTCTTGATAAATTGCACCAATCGCTTGTATAAACCGCTCCCCCAAATCCATTTTTTCCAAAGTCTTAATTATAAAGTTCCAATTCACTTGATCAAAGGCTTTTTCCGCATCCAAAAAAACCAGCACTGCAGAGATCTGTTTATTCTTATCTAGATAGTCCATTAAGTCTATAACTTGCCTAACATTCTCCTTCATATATCTGCCTTCAATAAATCCTGCTTGGTCATGATGAATTATCTTTTGAATAACTGGCATCAATCTGTTGGCTAGTACTTTTGCAAAGATTTTATAGTCTGTGTTTAATAAAGATATTGGTCTATAATTTTCTGGTTTCTTAGGACCTGATTCTTCTTTCGGAGTCAATGAAACAAAAGCTGTTTTCCATGAGGAAGGTATCTTACCTCCTAGTTGTATATTACGAAATAAATCTTTAAGATGCTCAATCATTTCTTCTTGTAAAGTTTTATAATAAATCGCAGTTAAGCCGTCCGTCCCTGGAGCTTTAGCTGTTTTTAATTGTTTTATAGCAAAACAAATCTCCTCCACTGTTATCAATTGTTCCAAACTTTTCTTTTGAGTCATTGAAATTTTTGAAACTCTCTTGTTTTCTAAATATTCATCTATAGTAATATTCTGTATGTCATCTTTAGCATATAACTTAGTATAATATTCCAAAAAGGCTTTTTTAATTAAATCTTGTTGGTAAACTTCTTTATCAGCATATTCAGTACTATCAATAATTCGTGTCGATGCTTGTTTCCTCAAAGTATACGCCAACCACCTGCCCGGTTTGTTAGCATTGGAAAAGGTATTATGCTTTGCAAATTGTAAGTTAGTTGCCATTTGGTCTGCTATAAGCATTTGAAATTGATCCTTCAAAAGTTTTATAGCCATTTGCAATTTTCCATCTGTTGGTTTTTGTATCAGTTGTTGTTCTTTCTTTTTTATCTCAGATTCCAGTTGTAGTCTTTTCTTCTGCTGATTCTGCCTGTGTTTAGAGTTCATTTGAATTAGTACTCCCCGCATATATGCTTTACCTGCGTCCCAAACTGTTTCAATAGGGGTACCTTTATTCAGGTTAAATTTAAAAAACTCCTTTAAATGCTTTTTAAGTTCAATTATATTTTTTTCATATCTAAATAGATTCTCATTTACTCTCCAGGATCTTCTTTCTCTTTTGCCCATCTCGATTTCCATCCAGACCGGACTGTGGTCAGTCAAAGTCCTAGGAAATATCTTTATTTTCTTTACTTTAGAAAGTAGGTTAGAAGTTAAGAGAAAAAAGTCTATTCTGGAAAAGGATTTGTGCCTGTCTGAGTAAAAAGTAAAGTCCAATTCATTTGGGTTTCGAATTCTCCAAATATCTTTCAATTCCAAATCCTCTTTCAGTTCAAAAAAAGCTTGTGGTAGTTTATTCCCTATTTTGGCCGTGGTTTTTTTATCCAATCTAGGTTGGATTACTCCATTCCAGTCGCCCATTATTATAATGTTTGAATAATCCCAATCCAGAATTTTTAAATGAAGCAACTTGTAAAAATTTTCCTGCTGTTGATTTGGAGCATATATTCTGACCAACAAGATTGGTCCACCATCTGTAATAACTTCAATTGCAATATATCTTCCATCTTTATCTACTTCTATAGTTTTAGCTACAAATCTCTTGTTTATATATATCACCACTCCATTCTTCTTTTCCAAATTTGAAGCAACAAATTGCATTCCCAATTTTGAGTTTATCAAGTATTTCTGATCTTGCAATTTTACATGAGTCTCCTGTAAGCAAATAATATCATTATGAAATTGTCTCAAATAGTGAAATATCTTCCTTCTTTTTTGCGGAGAATTCAGTCCGTTAACATTCCAAGACAAAAATTTAAGTGCCATTTGACCCTGTCTGAAGTTTTGAGAGCAATTGTTGAAGATTCTCTCCTACAGTAGCAATCTTCGGTTTAGCTCCTCCCATGACTTCAGCTTGCTGCTTATCTTTGGTTCTTTTTTCACGCTGTGGCTTAATATATTCTTGCTGCTGTTGCTTCATTTGTTTAGAAATTGCTCTGGTTATACGTTGCTCTTCCATTTTGGATGTTGTTACTTCCAAAGCCATCGCCTCCTCTGTGATGGTTTTAGACATTTCTTCCAAAGGAGAAGCTTCAAATGATGCAAAAGGGTCAACCACAACACCACCTACTGCTCCCATTGATTCTCTTGCCTCCCTTTGCGACTACCTTATTTGTGCTTCTGTTTCTTGATCAATCTCAGCTTGTAGTTGAACTTCCTTATCTATTGGTGAAGATGTGCGTGGAGGAGGAGAGCCCGCTTTCAAAACGTTATAATAAAATTCTTCTGCTTTTTCAATAGTGTTAAGGCGGTATCTCACTCCTCGCAGCCTCAATATTACACCTATTGGCGCATCCCACCTGAATTGTATGTTCTGTCTTTTCAATTCTGCCACCAAAAATCCAAAATCCTTTCTATCTCTTAACATTTTGGGTGGTAATTCTTTAAAAACTCCAATCTCACTTCCATCAACTTGAACTGTTGTAACAAAGGAATTTTGCAAGATTTCATTTCTCATTCTTCTGTCTGTAAAGTATATAACCACATCTCTAGGCAGTTGTCTTTGTACTGCCACACGAGAATTAACTCTGTAGACCTTGTCCATCTTGCACAAAACCATGTCTGGTTCCACTTTCAACATAACTGCCAAAGCCTCTGCGCTAATTTTCCTGAGATCTTCCCTGGTGTTCTCTTTTACACCTCTCAGTCTAATAGCATATTCCATTGATCGAAATTGCATCATAGTAATATCATTTTGGATTTTTTGTGTAACTTCTTCAATTTCTATCATTCTTGAATCAGAAGCTCTAAATTTGGTCTCCATCTCTGAGGCAAGATTCTCCACTTTTTTATCAATCTGTAACACTACCTCAGACAGGCCTTTAACCACTGTTTGAATATCTTGTTTAACTGCATCATATTTCTCTTGAACCATTCCTTTAACCTCCTTCTCTGATCTTTGAATTTCTTTAATAATAAGGTCATATTGACTTTCTTCCTTTGTCTGAGATTGCAACTGCGCTGTTTGAGGCTGTTTCTGTTTATGTGTGGGGGAACCCCCCCCCCGGTTGCTTTGTTGCCATTTTGCCTCTTAAAGACCTTCCTTTTCCACAAACTCTAGCAACTTTTCCCAAAAAGTTCTCCAGATTCAATCAGGTCTATAAAAGTCAATTAGTATTTTTATTTTATTTTATTTTATTTTTGGTTACTTTTCTGCCTCTTCCAGCCGGATTTGTTACTTTAAAATGTAGCCGGATACACTGATCAAATTACTTTCGCTTTCAGCTGTTCTCCACTGAAAGCAAGCGCCATTTTTCCCCCCCCCGTTCTCAGACCCAGATAACTTTCACTTTAAGAACTCTTTAAAATAGTTCAGAAAACTTCTAATACTTGCTGTTTAATAAGAAGTTTCAAATCTTCCTTATTTTTCGTTGTTGTTGGTAATGCTGCCGCGCTGTCTTGCTCCGCTTTAAAGCAGAGTTTCCCAGTCGTCCGGAGCTTCAGTGGGTTGGATAGGGAGTCCCACCCTGTTAACTCCCCAGAAGCAAAAAAAACTTTCTGGGGGTCTCACAGGGTACTCTACCTGCAGCCACCAGCTCTCCTCACAAGCCCCTCGAGTCTTGGAGTTTTTCGAGCCGTTTCAGTTGCCGAAACGGCTCTTTTACGGGCGATCGGGCTGGCGGTCTTCAAAAGACCATCAGCGACGGCTCACGGCAACAGCGGAAGTCCTCATCTTGTTTATCTTCCTGTTCTCTAATTTCAAATGTCAATTTATTCATTTCAGCACAGTCCATAATTTTCTTAATAATTTCATCTTCAGTAGATATCTTCTCGCCTTTCCAATTTTTAGCAAAAACAATTCTAGCTGCTGTTAAAATGTTCACAATTAAATATCTTATCTCTTTATTGTATATTTCTGGTAAAATCCCTAATAAAAATATCTCTGGTTTAAAGTCAATGTGTTTCTTTGTCATTTTTTTCCAACCATGTGTGGATTTTAGTCCAATATCTTTTAGCCTCTACACATGTCCACCACATATGGTAGTTTGATCCTGGGGTCTGATGACATTTCCAACATTTCTCTGATTTATTCTTGAACATTCTGGCTATTCTTGTTGGGGGTAGATGCCACCTGTAAAACATTTTATACAAATTTTCCTTATATGCTGTAGACATTGTCATTTTATAATTTTGTAACAATAATTTTTACCATTTTTCTAAATCAATCCCATGCCCAAAATTTTCCCCCTATGTTAACATTGTCTCTTTAACTTGTTCTTCTTCCAATTTTACCTCTAGCAAATATCCATATAATTTTTTAATCACATACTCATCAGAACCCATTACAATCTTATCCAAGTTAGTCATAACATTGTAAATACTTTCTTGTTTAACACCTTCTTCATATCTAGAATGTATTTGCCAATAAGAAAACCAATCCATCTGTAGACCTTGTTCTTCCATTTCCTGTTTTGACTTGAGTTCACCCTTTTCATCCATTAACTCACTATATCTAGCAATTTGTCCTCTTCTAAATATTACAGAATATGTAAAGGCTTCAATCATTGTGACCCAGACTAGGATTTTCAAATAATGCTGTTTTTTAATCTTCTCCCAATTCAACAATAATGCCTCCCGTATATGATGTCTTCTAAAATACCCCTGTATTTTTATTCTCTTATACCATAGAATGAAAAGATTGACTAAAAATATGGTGATAAAACAGAAAGAAGAGTTGGCGGACATTTCAAAAATGCAGGTTACAAATAAAGTTAAATATTTGGGGATATATCTGACAGCAAGATGTAATACACTTAAAGAAAATAATTACAATAAACTTAAACAACAGAAAGGGATAGATTTAGCAAAATGGGAAAAATTACAGCTTTCTTTGATTGGAAGGATATCTACTATCAAGATGAATATCTTGCCCAGAATTTTATATCTATTCCAGACAATTCCAATTAGACTGGGGAAAGATTTTTTTCAAAGATTTGAATAAAATGGTGTTAAAATATATTTGGCAGGGAAAGAAGGCAAGGATAAAATTAAAATTGTTGCAAGATGCTAGAATGAGAGGCGGTTTTGGCCTACCGAATTGGGAACTTTACTACCAGGCGACAAGTTTGATGTGGATTAAAGAATGGATAACATTAAGGAATACTAGATGATTGATTTTAGAAGGTCATGATTTGTTGATGGGGTGGCATGCTTATTTATGGCACTTGGACTAATTCTGAGGCTGTCTTGAGAACTCACTGCTACAACCACCATAGACAGTTCAACCCGACCAAAGGCCGATTCCTACACATGCTAGCCTACAAAATAAACAAATGTCTAACAATAACTCAAACCTGATTGTACAGTGGGAAAACCCATCAGAAGAACCAAGATTCCAGTGCAAACTTCCGGATGGGCTGGGCCTAGAGACTCCAACCACACCTCATGACGAAATCCTGAAGATTTCATTGGTGAATACTGAACCAACTACAAATCTAACCACTCAGGCCAATGCCCCAAAAACACTGAACTGTGCAGGTCATCTAAGGCTCATCAAAGCCCTGCCTATCTATTTGACTATGTTGGTAAATAATGTAGTGTTTTGATTGTGTTTTGTCCAGGAGCGGAGGGGTGTTGCATATTGAATTGGAGTGAGCATAGGCTTCACTTAGGTCCTCCAATCTGGTGGGAAAATAGTCAAACGCCATTGGCCAACCTGTCTGACAGCTCCAGTGGTGGGATTCAATTTTTTTAACAACCGGTTCTTTGGGCGTGGCTTAGTTGGGGGTGTGGCTTGGTGGTCATGTGACTGGGTGGGCGTGGCTAGCTGGTCATGTGACCAGGTGGGCATGGCTATGTGCATAGGGATTATTCAGAGGGCTGAAAAAAGTCATTTCTGACTGGTCCTCGTACTTTTGATCGGTCCTCACACTTATGACCATCCTCACATTTATGCCCGTTGCAGCATTCTTAACAACCATGTCAGTCATTTCACCACTACTTCTCTTCACCACGGTGACAAGATAGGGCACAAAACATAAAATGTGAGGACAGTCGTAAGTTCAAGGACTGGTCAAAAGTGCGAGGACCGATCAAAAAATTTTTTTTCAGCCTTCTGACTAGTCCATATGCACATAGGGACTACTCAGAGGGCTGAAAAAAGTCATTTCTGACTGGTCCTCACATTTTTGACTGGTCTTCGCACTTATGACTGGTCATCGTTTATGCCCATTGTAGCATTCTTAACAACTGTGTCACTCGTTTCACAACTGCTTCTCTTCACCATGGTGACAAGGTAGGGCAAAAATGTAAAATGTGCTTTTTTGAACTCTAACACTTACCGTAGATGCTCAGAATTCTTATCTCTAAGCTAACTGCGCATGTCAACATTCCTTCATCTTCCTTCTAATTTTTCTTTTGTTCTTCTGCCAAGAGGTCTGGCAGGAATGCTGCCAAAATGTAACTAATTAGCCAGTAAGATTTTTTTTAAATTTTCTTTACAATAAAATGAGTTTTTTAGAATATATCTCGGATTTATTTTGCTTATCGAATATGCTTCAAGAGAAAGGCCACGATCCACCTCTAATTAAGTGCGATTACCCCAGGAGGGGAACAGGGTTTGAATGCTACCCTGACAGTATTGACGAAACCGTTAAAGCCAATCTCTTTAACACGTTCTTCGGCTCAGTATTTGCAAAGAGCAACAACACATACCCAATATTTCCCAGTCATACTACAGACAGTTACAATGATTATGGTAATCTTATACATATTGATTTTATAGAAGACAACATTGGAAAGGCACTATGCAATATAAAACCATCTCTATCTATTGGACCTGATGGACTAAGTGCATATTTCTTAATAAAGTATTCCATTGCAATTGCAGAACCTCTAAGCATAATTTTTGAAAAATCTTTCAGTACCAGCACCTTGCCCTACCAATGGTCACAAACCAGGGTCATCTCTATCTTCAAAAAGGGAGACCCTAGCCTAGTTGAAAATTATAGACCAATCTCTTTATGTTGTATAACCTGCAAAGTCAGGGAATCAACCATTAACCAATCTATTATCCTTCACCTAGAGACAAACAACCTACTTTCTAACAAACAATTTGGTTTCAGAAAAAATTTATCCTGTAATCTACCATTACTACATTGCAAAAGATATGGACTACACATCTCGATCAGGGCAAAGCAATTGACGCAGTTTACATAGATTTCTGTAAAGCTTTTGATTCAGTGGTGCATGACAAATTACTTCTAAAATTAAAATCCTATGGCATTTCTGGACTCCTATATAAATGGATAGCTGCCTTCCTGTCAAACAGACAACAAGTGGTCAAAATAGGAAGTGCTCTATCAAATCCTGTACATGTTAATAGTGGTTTTCCCCAAGGCAGTGTTTTAGGTCCAACACATCATACTTTACATAAATGACCTTTGTGATCATATTAAAAGCAACTGTGTTCTCTTCACTGATGATGTTAAACTATTCAACACCACCGACAAAGCAACAACCCTTCAAAAAGACCTTGACTATGTGTCAGATTGGTCTAACAAGTGGCAACTTCATATCTCAACCAACAAATGTTCTGTCATGCACATTGGCAAAAAAACCCAATCAGTTATCTCAACTAACAAACTACCTCAATCCTTACCAATCCGGTTTCAGGCATGGTCACAGCACAGAAATGGCATTGGTTGCCCTAGTAAATGATCTCTGGCAGGCCAGGGATGGGGGTTGTTCCTCCATCCTGGTCCTTCTTGATCTCTCAGTGGCTTTCAATACCATCAACCAAGATATCCTGCTGCAGTGGCTCAGGGGGATGGGGTTAGGAGGCACTGTTTTACAGTGGTTCTCCTCCTATCTCTCTGGTCATCTGCAGTCTGTTTGGGCAGGGGGTCAGGGATCCTCCCAGAGACCTCTCACTTGTGGGATGCCTCAGGGATCGGTTCTCTCCCCTCTGCTCTTTAACATCTACATGAAACTGCTGGGTGAGATCATTCATGGTTTTGGGGTGAGGAATCATCAGCATTTTTATCTCCACCCCTGACCACCCTAGGGATGCCCTTTCCGTGGTGTCCCGCTGCCTGGAAGTGGTGCGGGTTTGGATGGGGAGGAACAGACTTAGACTCAACCCTTCCAAGACTGAGTGGCTGTGGATGCCGGCATCCTGGGATCTGGAGGTTCCATCGTTAGTGATTGGGGGAGAGACTCTTGCTCCCTCTGATAGGGTCCGCAACCTGGGTGTACTCTTGGATTCTCAGCTGTCCTTGGACGACCATCTGATGGCCGTAACCAGGGGGCATTCACACAGGTGCGTCTTGTGCACCAGTTGCGCCCTTTCCTAGACCGGGATGCCCTCACCACGGTCACTCACACCCTCGTTACCTCTAGGTTGGACTACTGTAACACCCTCTACATGGGGCTGCCCTTGGGATGTGTCCGGAGGCTCCAGCTAGTCCAGAAAGTAGCCATGCAGATAGTTACGGGGGCGTCTAGATACTCCCGTGTAACACCCCTCTTGCGTGAGCTGCACTGGCTGCCGGTGGCGTTCCAGATTCAGTTCAATGGTGCTGGTACTTACTGTAAAGCCCTTCATGGTTTAGGCCCGGGGTACTTGCAGGACCATCTCCAGCTACTCTCCCATCATCCTGTGTGCTGTCACAGAGTGGGCCTCCTCAGGGTGCCATCGGCCAAACAACATCGGCTGACGGCTCCCAGGAGGAGAGCATTCTCTGTGCTCTCTCTGGAATGGACCTCTGGAACCTCTCTGGATATACCTCTGGAATGGACTGCCCACCGAGCTCAGGACAGCCCCCGACCTTCTTTCCTTCCATCGCGAGCTGAAGACTTGGCTCTTACATCAACTCAACTGATCGGTTGGGAGTACACTGTTATAATTTTAAACTGTTTTAACTGGGTCATTGATTTTAATTTTTAATTCATTGTGATTTGTATTGGAAACTGTCATTTTGTAAGCCGCCTTGAGTCCTCAGGGAGAAAGGCGGCATATAAATCGCAATAATAAATGAATAAAATAAATAAATGCTCTGTCTTGCACATTGGCAAAAAAAAATTAAAACATAAAATACAAATTAGATGGATGTTACCTTGTAGATGACCCTCGCTCTGTCAAGGATCTCGGAGTACACATTTCTAAAGATCTAAGTGCCTGAGCCCACTGTAACAACATTGCCAAAAAGAGTTGTTAACCTAATCTTGAGTAGCTTCTTCTCTTGTAATGTTGTACTACTAACAAGAGCATACAAAACATTTGGTAGACCAATTCTTGAATACAGCTCATCTGTCTGGAACCTGCACTGCATATCAGACATAAATACAATCGAGAGAGTCCAGAGATATTTTATGAGAGGAGTCCTCCATTCCTCTAACCACAATAAAATACCTTATGCCACCAGACTCCAAATGTTGAGCTTAGACAACTTATAACTATGCCGACTTCAGTCTGAACTAAGCATAGTACATAAAATTATCTGCCAAAATGTCCTTCCTGTCAATGACTACTTCAGCTTCAACCACAATAACACATGAGCAAATAATAGATACAAACTCAAGGTAAACTGTTCCAAACTTGATTGCAGAAAATATGACTTCAGTAACAGAGTGGTCAATGCCTGGAATGCACTACCTGACTCTATAGTTTTTTCCCCAAACACCCAAAACTTTAAACTTAAACTGTCTACTGTTTACCCCATTCCTAAGAGTTCTGTAAGGGGCATCCATAAGTGCACCAGTGGTCCTACCATCCCTGTCCGAATATTCCTTTTTACAAGAAACTATGGTTGGAAAATAACGAAGGGGAGAAGCAACCTAGAACTAAAGAGAAATTTCATAACACTGAGAGCAATCAACCAATGGAATAGCTTGCCTTCAGAAGTTGTGAGTGCTCCATCACTGGAGGCTTTCAAAAAGAGACCTGGGCAACCATTTGTCTGAAATGGCATAGTGTCTCGTGCTCGATTAGAAAAACCTCTGAGGTCCTTTCAAAATCTTATTATTCTATGTTTTATGTTCTATATTTTGGTGCTTCACCATCACAGCCAATCTGAGACAAGACCATTTGCAGGTATGGGAAAACTTGTAATGGGAGAAGATGGAGAATACAATTTTGCCATCAGTCCTGATCAAGATGAAGTTAGGGGAGTTTAACTTTGGGCTAGGAATGTGACAAAAGTTGCATAGTGATGTTAACCCTTTCAAAGAATAGCTATGGAAGAATATCCATTAGTTCAGGAGATGTGTGGATGAACTTTTTGTTGCCCCCAGAAGATGCTTTGATTTATATCTTGTTACTATGTTAGAAACTTTTAGCCAGCAAAATTCAATCTTAATCCAGAACAAACAATCCAGCTGAACTCCTTAGCTTGGAGATCACAATAAAGGGTTGAGGATTGCTGGAATATTCCGATGCTTGTTTAGTTTTGAAAATTATGTTGTCACTGTAGAGCTATTTCTGTCACAAAAGCATCCCAAACTAGCACAGGTTGTTTAACTTTGGAAGATTTTTCTCTATTATCTCTCTCTAACTCACTGTCAGGGTTCCAAGTAATATGCCCATAGCAAACAGGACTCTGGGGCAAGCAGGTTCCTCAAATATCAGTTTTATTGTCATATCATATAGGCATAGGCTGATGAAAACTGACTAAATGTTCCCACAGTTTTCTCCTAATTAAAACTAAAGGTTTTCCTCCCCTTTCCAAACTATCAGTCACATGGTCCAATCAAGGTGTCACCCGGTTGCATGGTGACTTCACTCATCCTACCTCCGGCCATTGGTGGGAATGTCCTTGGTTCCCAGGAGAAAGTATTTTGTTTTGGCTACAAAACCCCAGCTATCTCTATTTCCCCCCTCCATATCCCTTAGCTCCAATGTGGCAACAACGAAGCATAAAAATGGCCTCGGTCAGATCAGTTTCAGGGTTGACACTCACTCTCAAATACCACAAACTGGGCAACTGCTCTTTGGAATATCTCACCCTTTTCTACGTCTAATTTAATATTGAGGAATTAGAAGGAGAGAATCAGTGGAACCTCAAGGGATGAGACTTACCTGCCATGGCTGTACAATCTGGGGTGGTTGATGGTCTCCAATTTGCATTCTCCTCTTACTCCATTGGGAGGACAAGGCAGCACTGAGGACCAAAGCCACAATTTGAATTATTTGGGAAATACTGGAGGAATCCTGAGACAGGATTCTTGCAATCACATCATGGGGTTGGAATTCCCAATTCTCTTTTTCTCTGCATTTTTTCCAAACTTTCTTAGATAACACAGGACTTGAATAAGAACATTGGAACGCTTCCCTTCCATACAATATGACCGTAGATGCATAAGATTTAATGTCGTTATACTGAGTCCTTTTTTTTGTCTGGATGAGGAAGGAAAACAAAGCATATTTATTTTGGAGATCAACGCAGTGGTAGAAACTACTTACACTTAAAGCTGTCAAAGTTGTTGCAATCCACACCCTTCCCACAATGGATGTATTAGTCATATCAATCCTTTGTATTATTAGTGCTAACATTCCCAAGGCCTGAAAATCCAGTTGGCATACTATAATTTTTATTTGACTCTTCATAAGAGAGGAGAACATTTTCCTTTTTTGTTGCATGAGAGTTTCTCCAGAACTTGTCTGCACATTTGCTTCTGGGACGGTTCCTGAGAGGACAATGCAAATCCCATTTTTTAGAGCGAGAACTTCCAAGCGTCTTTTGAATTTTTCTCCTTTTTCGTTATCCCGAGAAAGGAGGCCGATCCATGTCCATTGGAACTGCAGGAGCAGCTGGACAATTGCTGAGTAAGGAGGTTCTTGGTTTGGGGTCATCCGATATGAAAAAGGAAAACGTTGATTTTGCTCAGCCATCTGATTGGTGATACTATAGTTGATCTAAGATGAAAGAGAAAATATTGGTAGTTTGTGCCAGTTTTAATGATAAAAGTCAGATGGTAAATCTAAGGGCCTTCCACACTGCTGAGAGACATTTCAAACAATAAATCCATGAATTTTGCTAATTCCCTTGATGTTCTGTCCTGTTGTCTTGTATGCTCCCTTTGAAACCAGGGAGCTCTGAACTATCTGTGGGTGATGTTCATTGGTGGTCCTCATAGAGCACACCCTTCTGTCCACATTAGAACTGTGGGTCACCCATCCACTCAGTCAATTAGTCAATCAGAATAGGGCAGCCCCAGTAAGTAAAACAGCTGAGGCCCTGAAATCCACCATGCCAGGCAAATCAGCTGAGCTAAGAAACATGGAAATATACGACAGGATAGGGTGAGGGAAAGTGGGCAGGGACAATTGATCGCCAGAACTACCGGTTCGCTAGAACCAGGCCGAACCAGCACCAGTCCACCACTGTATGTATATAGAGACATACAGACATACTTTGTGAATTAAACATTCTTTCAGATGTTCTAATATATACTCTCTGACTTTCAATTTATTTGGAGAAATATATCCAACTGCTGCCTTCTAGGCAAATCTGAACATTTTACAACACAGAATTAATTTTATTTGGCTTTATACCTGTGGAAATTTATAGATGCTCAAGACATTGGAAATATGATAAAAGAGTTCAGAATCCATCTCTTCAAGAATCGCCAGCAGGTTCTTTTGTTTTCCACATCTGTAGTTTGGGATGTTCTCCTGTCCTGTAGACAGCACGTCCAGCATGGCCTCATATGTCATTCTTGCACTGAAAAAATTCTCATAGATATTGTAGCCCAGGGTGATGTTGGGTAAGAGCCTTGAATTCTGGTTGAGTTCATGAACAGCCAATAAGAAGGGCAGAATGTGGTAAATGGTGTTCTCACTGCAACATAAGAAATTTCATCATCTTTTTTTGCTCTATATCAATGATTTATGTGATCAACTTAAAAGCAATTGACGTAAAATTATTCAATTCTACAGATAATTCTGTTGTTTTGCAAAGTGATCACGGCTGCATTTCTGAATGGTCGTCTATTTGGCAACTTCAAATTTCGATTTATAAATGCTCTGCCTTGCAAATTGGTAAACATAATCAAAATGCCAAGTATAAGATAGGTGGCATTAATCTACCAGATGATTCTCACCTAGTTAAGGACCTAGGTGTACTTATCTCTGATGATTTATGCTCCAAAGTTCACTGTAACAGCATTGCTAAAAAAGCATTGAGTTGTAAACTTAATTTTGCAAAGCTTTTTTTCTGTAAAACATTTTATTGCTCATTACAGTTTATAAATCTTATGCCAGACCAATCTTAGATTATTGTTCATGTTGAGTGTCAAGCAACACTCGACACCGTGATGTTCCAATGGAAAAGAAAGGCACTACAGGAGGGGGGATATGGACATAGGTGACAATGGGGGGTGAAACACAGTGGCTAGGTGTCATACCCACCGGTGGAGGAATATAATGGGGCTTGTGTGGGGTGCTGGTGAGGCGTGTGTTGAATAGCAATCCAGCCAGGAACAATGAAGCCCTGATGAAGTCATCCCCCTCCAACCCTACCAGCCACAGATTCGAACGCCCTTCAGTTGAGGAAAATTGCGAACATGTGCCGACTAGCAATCAACTGAGGGTGGGCTGATAAGGCATAGTTGAGGGGCGGATGCCCTCAGCTCTGACTTTATTCATGTTATTGTACTGGCAATGACTGGAAACCACTGTGTAGCAAGACCTTAAACTGAGTTTACTGGGCGTGGCTTGGCGTCTTTCCTGAACTCCTGCACCAGGAGCCTAGCAGAGTCAAGAGGAAGTCAGAGGTCTTCCCTTCATGTAGTCCCACTTGGTGAGTGATATTTAGTGAAGGATGGCAGAGGGAACGATGGTGGGGCACCATCCATAGAACCGAATGGAGCGGAGGGGGATGAGAAGAGTATAGAGGCACCAATAGAGTGCGAGCAGCCTGTGGTCCGGCCAAAACAACAGGACGCTCGTCCAGAGGAGGCGCTGGAAGACCAGAGTACATAAGGAGCAGGGGGTTCTCATGCTGCGTCTGGGCATTGGTGGCATAGCTCCGCACTGCTGGGGAAACTAGGTTTGAGAGTCCTTAGGGGCTCAGTTCCAAGGATGGAGAGAATGGCAGTGGGCTGAAAATGAGGAGAGGGAGTGGAGCAGTGAATGATTCAGAGAGACGAGTTTCTGAGATGCGCTGTCATGGCAACCATGGGCACCGGGACTGGAACCTTCAACCACCTGGCAAGGTGGGGCTGTAGCAGGGGGAGGGTCTGAGAGCAGGCTCCATTTGGCAAGTCCCAAACTCAGACCAGAGCAAAGGCAGGGCCACTCTCGGGTGGACAATGATTATCATGTCCCGGAGGCTTCTGCTTCATTGTTGGGGAATGTGATATGGGGTTCCAGCCAGCCACAGCCTAGACCATTGAGGGACAGGGAGAAAGGTCAAGGGAACAGATGGCAGGTGGGCCAGAACAGAGGGGAACATGATGGACGTGTTGGGGATCCTGTACCTGTGTGGGCCCTGAGCACAATGTGGCCCATGCAGACACAATGGGGACCCCCACAATGGGGCCCCCCACCGGTGCAAGCCACGTTCGATGGAGCATCGGAAAAGGTGACCCTGTTCCTTAGCCAAGTGATCAGCCATATGGACCTCTATGGTAATTTGTATGCCTCCCAATGGGCAATGGTTATGGCTGTTATGGCGGTACTCACGGGGGAGGCAACCGATTGGATGGCTGACATCCACAGCGACCATGCCCGTGAATTAACAAACCTTGGTTTATTTCTGGAAGCGTTGCGCAGCTGCTTCGAAGATGAAGCTTGTACCCAGGTGGCTGAGGGGGAGTTAGTTCCTCTGAAGCAATGGGGCCAGACAGCTAAAGAGTATGTAAAGGAGTTCAGGAAGCTGGCTGGAGGCTGAGAACCTGGCCTGAATGGCTCCTAATACACCAATTTCACATGGGTCTGGACACATGGATATGTATGACAATCTAGCGCAAGTCTTTAGTGAAGGTGAATGTGAATCCCTACTGCCCCATCGTGAGATGGATTGTGCCATCAAATTAATACCTGGAGCCCACTTACCAAAACCCCGGATGTATTTGATGACTCCCAGAGAACTGGCGGAGTTGTGGAAGTACATTGATAAAAACCTGGCCTGGGGTTTTATCTAGTCTAGCAGATCACATCTGGCTGCTCCAGTGTTATTCCAGGAGAAAAGGGATGGGGGGCTTACGCCTCTGGGTTGGTCACAGAGGTGTCAACGCCGTATTTGTAGAACTGTTATATCGCCTTCTGCTTATGATGGACTTGTTAACTACCTTACAGACCGGTAGGATCTTCACTAAACTTGACCTTCATGAAGCGTATTATAGAGTGTGCATCTGACCAGGGGACAAATGGAAAACCATGTTCAATTGTCCCCTGGGAAGCTATCAGTGTCAGGTCATGCTGTTTGGGCTTCAGGGCGCTCTGGCCATCTTTATGCAGCTGATCAATGAGGTTCTCCACAATCATTTGTATTGCGGTGTTCTGGTATACCTCAACAACATTCTGATCTACACGAACACCATGGAGGAACACATACGATTGGTTAGACAAGTGTTAACGATATTGTTGGAAGCCTGACTCTACGTGAAACTCTCAAAATGTGAGTTTTACCAGAGAGAGATAGACTATTTGGGCTTCAGGATTAATGGAGAAAGGATTGAGTTGGATCCAAAAAAGGTGGAAGCAGTGTTGGAGTGGCAAGCACCGAAGACCAGAAAACTAGTACAGATCTTCCTCAGGTTTGCCAACTTTTACAGACAATTTATCCCATCATTTGCCCAGGTTGCTTTACCTTTAACCAATCTCTTACACACAAAAATGATGGTGGGCACCAAACCCAAACCAGGACAAGTTTTGAATTGGTCTCCTGTGTGTCAAAAGGCATTCGAACGATTGAAGGAGTTATTTGCCAGAGAACCAATCCTCAAACACACGGATTTATCAAAGCCTTTTGTCATACAGGCTGATGCCAGTGATGTTGCTGTTGGAGCAGTTCTGTTGCAATAAACCACACAAAATAAGTTCCAACCCTGTGCTTATACCTCACATAAACTAACACCCACTGACAGGAACTGGGCTGTGTGGAAGAAGGAGGCGTTCGCTGTGAAATGGGCATTACAAACGTGGAGACACTTATTAGAAGGTCCAGAGAATGTTTTCGAGGTCTGGACAGACCATAAGAATCTGGAAGTGCTCCAAATGCCCCGTAAGTTATCCCCCAAACAGGTCAGGTGGGCACAGTATTTCCAACAGTTCAGGTTCATTCTCAAACATGTACCCACAGGGCAGAATTTCCTGGCTGACATCCTATCATGCATGCCCTAATACAACTGTAAGAGGGATGGGGTAATGCAGGCCATGATACCTCCTACACAGATTGGAACACGAGCGATAGACAAGAAACAGGTAAAGTTCAGCTGGATAAATGTCCTAAAGAAGGAGATCGAGGCTGATCCCTGGCTCCGGGCAAACATGACGTCAGTTACACACCAAGATGGGTTGGCATGGAGAGTAGACAGACTCTATATCCCAATGCTCCTGAGGATGAAGGTAATGGAGCAATGCCATGATGTCAAAACATCAGGGCATTTGGGGTTTTTGAAAATGCTACATCTGGTTAGATGGTAATTTTGGTGGCCCAGGATGCATAGGGACATAGAGGAATATGTCCGGGGCTGCCCGGTCTGTGCTACATCCAAACCACGACCAGGAAAACCCCTCAGTCTCTTGCAAACAGTTGCTGAACCCAGTAGACAAGATATCCATGGACTTTATAGTCGAGCTACCCAGCAGCAAAGGACATACAGTAATATGGACTGTACTCGACCTGTTTTCGAAACAGGCCCACTTCATCACATGTAAAGGGTTACCATCGGCGTAACGGCTAGTTAAACTCTACATTCAACATACATACCATCTACATGGAGTACCAAAACGAGTCATCTCAGACAGGGGGGTCCAGTTTACTGCCAAGTTCTGGAAAGCGTTTCTACACTACATAGGCTCAGAGCAGGGACTTAGCTCCACTTTCCATCCCAGCACTAACGGAGCAGCCAAACATGTCAATCCGATGGTAGAACGTTACCTCAGGTCCTATGTATCCTATCAACAAAGTGATTGGTATGACTTATTACCATTTCCCGAGGCAGCGTATAATAACTCACTCTATCACAGTACAGGGTACACCCCGTTTAGGATAGTAACTGGAAAAGACTTCCCTGCCATCCCTGAGTTGGATATAAAAACACCAGAACCAAAATCAACATCAGAATGGACAGAAAACAACCAAAGGGTTTGGCCTCATGTGAAAAAAGCCCTAGAGAAAGCATCTACAGAATACAAACACCAGGCCAATAAAAAAAGAGTTGATTGCCCACCACTGCAACCAGGAGACTGGGTATACCTGTCTACTAAATATCTACGACTACAAGTACCCAGTAAAAAACTCGGTCTCAAGTATATTGGACCTTTTGCTATATGGAAAGTAATAAACCCAGTAACTGTAGAATTAAACCTACCCCTTAGGTTGGGTAAAATACACCCAGTGTTTCATTGCAGTTTACTGAAACCAATAGCAAAACCCCGGGATACCAATACCTATCCCAACCCTGGAGCAGGGCAACACTATGAACTTGAAAAGATCCTTGATTCAAAATATCATAGGGGGGCCCTAAAATATTTTGTCAAGTGGAAAGGGTACCCAGATAATGATGCATCATGGGTACGAGACAGGGATGTCAATGCTCCACATTTATTACGACGTTTTCACAGGGCATACCCAGGAAAACCAGGTGGTCCAACGACCTAACAGTAACATCTCCTTTTCACTTTGCAGACCGAAGCCTGGTAGGGGAAACCGCCTGTCGAGCATCAAGAAATACTCGACACCCTGATGTTCCAATGGAAAAGAAAGGCGCTATTGGAGGGGGGATATGGGCACGGGTGACAATGGGGGGTGAAACACAGCAGCTAGGTGTCATACCCACCGGTGGAGAAATATAACGGGGTTCAGGTGGGGTGCCGGTGAGGCCTGTGTTGGATAGCAATCCAGCCAGGAGCGATGAAGCCCTGATGACATCATCTCCCTGCAACCCTACCGGTGGCAGATTCAAACGCCCTTCATCTGAGGAATATTATGAACACACGCCAACTAGCAATCAACTGAGGGCGAATATATAAAGCATTGCTGAGGGGCAGGTGCCCTCAGATCTGACGTTATTCATGTTATTGTACTGGCAATGACTAGAAGCCGCTATGTAGCAGGACATTAAACTGAGTTTACTGGCCAAGGCTTGGCGTCTTTCCTGAATTCCTGCATCGGCAGCCTAGCAGAGCCGAGAGTTCAACTGTTTGGATTTCCCACCATATATCTAACATCAGTACAATTGAGCGGGTTCAGAAGTATTTCACGAGAAAAGTCGTGCACTCTCCATACACAACAGAATTCCAGATGCTACTAGGCACTTGTGGTCACACCTAGGTATTGAATATAAAATTATATGTAATAACGTTTTACCTGTAAATGACTTTTTCTGTTTTAATCGCAATAATATGAACAGCTGCTTTAAACACCACGTAAATTGTTCTAAACTTGACTTTAAAAATATGATTTCTGTAATAGAGTTGTCAAAGTTGGGAATGCCCTACCTGATTCAGTTGTCTCAGCTACAAATTTTCACAGTTTCAATCACAAATTGACTTCCGTGGACCTTACTTCATGCTTTAAATGGTCAGTAAAGGAAGCATGCACTAATGTGCCTATCGTCCAGGGGAAAAATTCAGCAGGTTCTGAAAGATTCTGGAGAACCGATAGTGGAAATCTTGAGTAGTTTGGAGAACTGGCAATTACCACCTCTGGCTGGCCCCAGAGTATTTATTTATTTATTTATTTTATTTAACTTTTATACCGCCCTTCTCCTAGCAGACTCAGGGCAGTGAACAGCCGGATAAAAAACATAGTATAAAAGTTAAAATCATTTTAAAATAATTTAGATACAATTTGGCCCAAAGTTTAAAACATGTCAATTAAAATCAATCAATATCAACACTAAAACCAATTAAAGGATCAGGCCAGCCCGGCCAACTGAAAAAAGTGGGTTTTTAGGGCCCGACAAAAAGTCCGGAGGTCTGGAATTACTCGGATCTCTGGGGGTGGATCATTCCATAGGATAGGTGCCGCCACAGAGAAGGCTCTCCCCCAGGGGGTCGCCAGTCGACATTGTCTGGCTGACGGCACCATGAGGAGGCCCTCTCTGTGGGAACGAACTGGCCGGTGGGAGGCAATTGGTGGCAGAAGGCGGTCCCGTAGATACCCCGGCCCTAAGCCATGGAGCGCTTTAAAGGTGGTCACCAACACCTTGAAGCGCACCCGGAAGTCCACCAGAAGCCAATGCAGCTCGCGCAGGAGAGGTGTCACATGGGAGCGTCCCGTCACTCCCATAATCCCCCGCGTGGCCGCATTCTGCACCAGTTGGAGCCTCCGGGTGCACCCCAAGGGGAGCCCCATGTAGAGTGTGGTGGGAATGGGGATTTTGCAGTATCCTTCCCCTGCCACACCCACCAAGCCATATCCACCAAACCAGACCACACCACACCCACCAAACCACGCTCACAGACTTATAGTTTTAAAAAAAAGGAATTTCACAACTGCTATCATCCCTGTCATTGTATATTTATTCTCTTATTCTTGTTCTCATTTTTCTTGGACAAATTCCAATAAAGAAGTAAATAAATCTTCAGTTTGGATTTTTATGAAAGCATATCATATTTACTGTAGCTTTATAGTGCAATGCCCAAAAGATAATCAACTTCTCATTATTCATGTCAGGGATCCAACAGATGTCCTAATTAAATCATGAGCCTTGAGCCAAGCTTCAAAAGAAATCCAGTTATTTATTAGGAATTTCATGTCAGCATGTTCCGAAGTGAAGCCAACTCTGACCCTACATAATTTACACTCTAATCATGATGCTGTTTCCTCCATGCCCCCAGGGTGTGTCATCAATCACATTCGTCAACAGAGCAATTTCACGGGTTTTAGAGATCACTCCTCTCCAATCACTGTGGTAATTCTGGGATACCGTCTTGAGAGAGATAAGTCTGGAAAGTGCATCTGTCTTTGGCTGCCATGCTGTTTTGTCGGTTTCCCATCGCCCTTGCCTATGGTAACTAGAGGCCAGGCCAGGGATACTTTGCGAGTTTGTCAGGATCAAAGGAATCCTATCAAAATCACCAGAACTGATTCTGCCTATCATTTTCTCCACATTATGATTTGGGAGGAAAAAATGAGGAAAATTATTCTTAAAGTTCAGTAGCCAGGTAAGGAAAACTGTTACCTCTGCACCTTCTTCTACTCAAAATGAAAGTGTGAAGGTTTCTTACTATTGTAACTGTTTCAATCTGCTTAGAATAAACTTTTTGCAAAACCAAAAGCATTTATTTTATTCACTTACCTATTCACAAAGCTAATATATCACTCATATTAATTTACAACAATCCATAAAATGTAATTAAAATCATACCACTCAGGTGTGAACTAAATCATATCCTTGATATACATTAGAGATGACAAATAGATTCAAAGAATTAGATCTGATAGACGGAGTGCCTGAAGAATTATGGATGGAGGTTCACAACATTGTACAAGAGGTAGCAACTAAAACCATCCCAAAGAAAAAGTAATGCAAGAAAGCAAAATGGCTGTCAGAGGAAGCTTTGCAAATAGCTGAGGAAAGAAGAAAAGTGAAAGGCAAGGGAGAAAGAGAAAGATACATCCAATTGAATGCAGAATTCCAGAGAATAGCTAGAAGAGTTAAGAATATCTTCTTAAATGAACAGTGCAAAGCAATAGAAGAAAACAATAGAATCGGGAGGACCAGAGATCTCTTCAAGAAAATTTGGGATATGAATGAAACATTTCATGAAAAGATGGGCATGATAAAGGACCAAAATGGCAGGGACCTAACAGAGGCAGAAGAAATTAAGAAGAGGTGGCAAAATTACACAGAAGAACTATACAAAATCCTTTTCTTCCCAGTCCTCAAGAATGCTAATAAGGGATGCTACCAACTGTACATGTATAGGTTGTGATCATATGATATGATTTCTTCCTGTTATATCACCCTGGAGAGGACTAACAGTTGGGATTCAAATGCTAGATTAGGAAGGGGTATTACCTATCTGAAGATGGATATCTCTTTAGCAAGCCTTCCTTAGACCTAGAGATTTGCTGCAAAATATTCATGGCTTCCATAAGGAAGGATGCGCACAAAAGAATTGAGGCCTTTGAACTATGGTGCGGAAGAAGACTTCTGTGAGTCCTTTGGACTGCAAGGCAATCAATCTGTCAGTCCTAGAGGAGATCAACCCTGACTGCTCTGTAGAGGGCCAGATCCTGAAGATGAAACTCCAATACTTTGGCCACTGAATGAGAAAGAAGGACGCACTGGAGAAGAGCCTAATGCTGGGAACGATTGAGGGCAAAAGAAGAAGAGGACGTCTGAGAACGAGGTGGCTGGATGGATTCACTGAAGCAGTACATGTGAGCTTAAATGGACTCTGGCGGATGGTAGAGGATAGGAAGGCCTGGAGGAACATTGTCCATGGGGTTCAATGGGCTGGACACAATTTCACAAAAACAACATTCATGGCTTTAGAGTAATTGTCCTATATTCTACAGTTAACTACAGTTAATATGATTCCTTTGTGACTAAACATTAACTTATCATAGAAAGCCTCTCCTCTCCTTGAATTTGGTTTTTTAAAAGTGTCCCTTTTATTTAAACCAAAAAGAACAGGGAAGCTACAAAAGTGGCAAATGTGTTAAAAGGTGGAAAGAAAGAGCGGACAGGGTGGTAGGAATTACAGAGTAAATGCAAGGAAGGGGAAGAAACAGTGGGGAGAAATACCAGAGATCTCACTCTTTTCTAAGATATAATTCAATCACTTTATTGGGAATTTCTGTTTAACTATTGTTAATAAATAAATAAAATAGATATGAATAAATAAGTTGCTGACTCGCCACAGTCCTACCATCCCTTTCTTAATGTTTCTTTTATTTGTACCTATTTTATGCATTCAATTCATGCTTATACTTATTACCAAATACGTTCAGGACAAACAAACAAACAAACAAACAAATAAATAAATAATAAAATTTTGAAAGCAGGCAGAGCCCCATCGTAGGACAGTGTTGGCAGTGCCCAGTGTTGCCCAGTGTTGAGACTTGCACTTTGCCAACTCAGGTTCTACAAAATCATCAGGTTCCCCAGGAGCCTTTCCTCT
>WNWU01000233.1:220317-233315 GCA_012654045.1 Ptyas mucosa
GTTCTCTTTCCCTGGGCAGCCTGCTGGGCTGGGGAGAAGGGAAGCCCCGATCCTTCCCCCATCCCCTTGTATCCAGTAGAGCCGGTTCTCTCCCCATCGACAGTCTGCTGGGCGGGGGAGAAGGGACGCCCCGATCCTTCCCCTATCCCCTTGTATCCAACGGAGCCAGTTCTCTACCCCTTGGCAGAGGAGCAGAGGCACCAGCCGTCTCTCTGCTCAGTTGCAAGCGAGTGAGCAAGCAGCCAGCCAGCTGCAGGAGAAGCTGTAAAAAGCTGCAAGCCTCCCTGCAACCCCTAAAGCCAAAAAAGGCGTGGGGGAGGGGTGCCGCACCTCCCCCCCCACACCCCATTTTGGCTTTAGGAAGCCTCCCTGCAATCCTGGGAGCCAAAACGGTTGCAGGAAAAATGGCCTTTTTTGGGGTGACTTGAATATAAGCCGAGGGGGGCTTTTTTCAGCCTGAAAAACATGCTGAAAAACTCGGCTTATATTCAAGTATATATGGTAGATTGCAAATCCCACAATACAATGCAGGATTTTTCAGCATGTGATAGATTATTGTAAAACCTCTAAAGTAAAATGATATCTAATAAATTAATGAGGCTTTAAGTTCTCTTATTTGGAAGTTATCTCAATTGGCCTCAATAAAAATTATTTCTGAGAAGATATATGTGGAGATAAATAGAAGAGCAAAATCCAAGCAGCGTCACCTACTTTGTTAAACAAAGTTGGCCATTGGACGGCACTTTGATTGACAGAAATCTTGACTTCTGAGGAGGCTTGTCTTTCTACATTCCCAATTTTCACCCCTGCATCTGATTTGTTCAAAACTGATGTCCACTGCATGATATCAAAGTCACCAACAGGAACTCCATTTTCATCAAAAGAAATCCCATCTCTGGAAATATTGTGATGTTGAAAGTTTCTCAGGAACCTATGAAGCTGCAGAAACATAGAAAAAAAACCCATCCCAATTTGAGCCTTTATTCAATGTTTTTTTTCTTGCTGTTATTCTGGAGGTACTCTGAATATTTCAACCTCTTCAAATCATCACCACAGTCTGAAACAGATTGATTCAACATTTCATGGGAAGCTTCTTTCAGGAATTTACAGCTCTTTTTCAAATTATTTATAAGACACACATTTTTGTCTTCCAAAAGGGGATGAAAATGTCTGTGCATCTTATAGATCAAATATTGCTGAAGCCTTGCCCACCCGCTGTTCATTTTTTGGTCTCTGCACACCCCATTTCCAGCCTTTTTTAGCCCAACTTTGGAGCTTTCTTCAGGCAGTTTTTAAGGCTTTTCTTTGGCCTGTTTTAGAGGCTTTTTGGGGTTAAAAAAGCCTCAAAATGGGCTGAATAAAGCCTCAAAAAAGGGCTGGAAAAAGGCTGGAAAAGGGCCAAAAAAAGGGGCCAAGATTGGAGAGCACAGAGGCCAAAAACCTTTTTTTTTGTTTCATTTTCCTCTTCTAAATTAATGTGTGTCTTATAATCCAAAAAATATGGTATTTATCTCGCATTTATGAAAACATGGTATAGATAACACCACCATCAGGTAACTTTGTAACTGGCTGACAAATTATATTCAATATGGAGGGACGTAAGCAATGGAGTACCCCAAGCTTCCATTTTAGGCCCAGCACTCTTCAATATGTTCAAAAAAGATCTAGCTGAGGGAATTGAAGGGAAACTGATCATATTTGAAGATGACACTAAGCTGGCAGGAATAGCCAACACCCCCGGAAGACAAGCTAAAGATCAAGCTCAAGCACACGCACTTGGCCCCACTGTGAACCGGTAGTAAAGGTAAGTAGAACCCATCCCTGGTCTAGTCTAAGGAAATGAAGGACTGGGGAGCAATGATACCACTTTTCTAACATTTGATGTTAGAGGGGGTCAAAACATTTCCCAAAACATTTCCTATAAAGATGAGGGGGTCAAAACATTTCCCAAAACACCAATAGGCAAGACAAGTTTCAGGCCTGGATACAGCACGGAAACAGCATTGGTCGCGTTGGTGGATGATCTCTGGAGGGCTCGGGGTAGGGGTTATTCCTCTATCCTGGTCCTGTTAGATCTCTCAGTGGCTTTTGATACCATCAACCATGGTATCATGTTGTGCCGGCTGGAGGGATTGTGGGTGGGAGGCACCATTTTGCAGTGGTTCTCCTCCTATCTCTCCGACCGGTCGCAATCTGTGTTGACAGGGGGGCAGCGGTTGACCCAAAGGCACCTTGTCTGTGGGGTGCCACAGGGGTCGGTCCTCTCACCCCTCCTGTTCAACATTTATGTGAAGCCGCTGGGTGAGATCATCCGTGGTTTTGGGGTGGAGTTCCATCAGTACGCTGATGACACCCAGCTGTACATCTCCACCCCAGACCATCCCAACAATGCCTTGGAAGTGATGTCCCAGTGATGGAGGCCGTGCAGGTCTGAATGGGGAGAAACAGGCTCCAACTCAACCCGTCCAAGACCGAGTGGCTGTGGCTGCCGGCGTCCGGTTATAGCTAGCTGGTGCCATCGCTGGTTATTGGGGGCGAATCATTGGCCCCCACGGAAAGGGCTCGCAACTTGGACGTCCTCCTGGAGTGACGGCTGTCTTTAGAAGAGCATACAATGGCTGTGGCCAGGGGGGCTTTTTATCAGGTTCGCCTGATACACCAGTTGCGTCCCTTTCTAGATCGGGACTCCCTACGCACAGTCACTCAAGCACTCGTCACTTCTCGTCTGGACTACTGTAACTCTCTCTACATAGGGCTCCCCTTGGGGTGCACCCGGAGGCTCCAACTGGTGCAGAATGCGGCCGCGCGGGGGATTATGGGAGCAACGGGGCGCTCCCATATGACACCTCTCCTGCGTGAGCTGCATTGGCTTCCAGTGGACTTTCGGGTGTGCTTCAAGATGTTGGTAACCACGGACTTCCGGTTGAGCCAGCGGCATCGCCAGACGCTTCTTTTGAAGCGCCAGCCCCAGATTCCGTAGAACCGCAAGAACAGCGAAAATCGGCTGTCTTGCGGTTTGGAATCCTTCCCCCCAGGAAGAAGGGGGGAAGGAGAGCAGACGGGTGGGGTAGAGCTCCCTGAGGGCACCAGATTTACCTAACAATCTGGTGCTCGAAGATGAGAGCTCCCCGTGAAGCCTGTCAAAAGCTCCGGACCTGGGATGCCTCTGACTGGGAAGTTTTTCCCTGTCAGAACTAGATGCCGCGGCCACCCCATCAAACAACTTTAAACAAATACCTTTGAATCAAGTTGGCAGAGCACAAGTTGCACGAAGGAAACAGCAAGTATTTTTTTTTCTCTTTTTCTAACTCCAGGGACTTACTTTCTTAAAAGATTTCTCTTAAGTGGAAAGTGAAAGCAAGATGGCGTTTGAGTTTCAACAGGGCGTGAAGAAGTGAAAGTTAAAAATAATTATTGATAAGCCCCTATTTGAAACGTAAAACTCCTTTTTGAAAAGTGGATGGAATAAGAAAGGATGTAATAATAATAACTCAAGCAGCAATATAAATTAAAAAGTCTTTTTTTTCTTTTTTCTTCTTGAAATTCTTTTTTTTCTTTTCTTTTCTCTTTCCCCGTCCTTCTGGAGGGGAAGGAAGAAGGGGGGCAGGATGGCTGGGCTTCTTGAAAACAAAGAAAGGAAAGGAGGGTTATTTAACTCTCAATGGTCTCAATTTGAGGAAGCTTTGAGTTCAATTACCTCTGCTTTATTGAAAAGAATTGATACTATATTTCAAGCTTCTCAAGCTGGAAACAATGAAATACATGGAAATACTGAGTCACAATCAAGCAGTGGGGGATTGAGTCAAGAGCTGGGAAAGGAAAAAAAACAACAAAAGACCATAGCAGATTTTACAGAAGAGAAAAAGTTGAAGGTTGAGCAGGAGCAAGAAGCTCTGCAAGCTGATGACTTGTTTTCAGAAGAACCCATATTTCTGCAAAAAGTTTATAATATCCAATCCCAAAAACCGCAAATCCCTGCTGGAGTTAAAAAAGGCAGAGGGATCAAAGTTAAGAAGAAAGTTCGTAAAAAGGAAAAGAAGAAAGCCTGGAGAAATGGAAAATAACCCTGCTTGACGAGATGATGGTCCTTAAAAAGCATTGTTTAAATGTTTAAAGACTTTGAACTTTTGGGGGGGAAGAAAAAAAAATACTACACAGCAATTCAATGCCAGTTAACCAAGTGATGGACGATGAGGAGGCAATTTATAGTTGTATTGGAATATTTTGAGAAGAATAAACAGATCACAGCAATGCTGGTGTGTTGGGTTGTGAAATATGCCCTGACTTGAAGGAATTGGAACATTTTATTAAGGACTGTGATAAATCTGGATTTAACTGTAAACGTAGAAGTCTCATTGAATATACTAAATCGGAGCTTTCTGTTTGATGGTAATAAATATAAGGCAAAAGGACTATGGATCTAGAGCAATTGCAGTTGATCTGGTGGTTTCCTTAATACGCTTGATGGATCTACTAATCTAGTTTTGACTGGATTTGATGGATATTACTACAATTATAATTATAAAGTCACTCGGGGGGTTTTTTTTTATAAAGAAGCAAATTACTATTTAGGTGGGTAGACGCAAATGATGAAGATATTCTATATGCTGTTGGAAGATGTGAAGACAAGAAGATTAGCAACTGGTTTAATCTAGTATGAAGAATTAAAATGTTTGATATAGTTATTAAATGATGTTTTATCTGTATTGATAAATTTATAAGAGGTTTGATTGTTATACTCCTTTTTTGACTAAAAACTTTATTATTATTGTTTTAAGTGTTTTAACTATAAATGGACCTTGATGGTTTAAAAATGGAGGACGGAAGATTTTATATAGTATTCTATTTTAAATTTGGGGGGTTTTTTTGTTTTTTTTTTTTGACTGAAGGTTTTTTATTTTTCTTTGTTGTTGGGTTTTCTTTTTCTGTTTTAAATGAAAGAAGTTACAAAATATTTTGTTAGATTGTGTAGACTTACGTAATATTTAATTGTTTTATTAACTGCTGTAATTATAAATGGAGACATGGAGATTGATTTTGTCGAATTAGATGGAATGAGAAGAAAAGAAGACTTGCTTTCCTTTAATTTACTTGTTTAATGATTAGGATTATGATAAGTGTGAACTGGAGTTTAACTTAGAGAATTTGAGCTGTATTTTATCATGTACTTGTATTTGCTCTGGGAAGTCCGGGGGGTGGTGGGGGAGGGGGGAGAAAATGTATGTAAAAATTTTATTAAAAAACTTTTTCAATAAAAAAAAAAAGATGTTGGTAACCACCTTTAAAGCTCTCCATGGCTTAGGACCGGGGTATCTACATGACCGCCTTCTGCCACCAATAGCCTCCCACCGGCCAGTTCGCTCCCACAGAGAGGGCCTCCTCAGGGTGCCATCCGCCAGACAATGTTGGCTGGCGACCCCCAGGGGGAGATCTTTCTGTGTGGTGGCGCCTACCCTCTGGAACAATCTACCCCCAGAGATACGAGTGATCCCAGACTTCCGGACTTTTTGTTGGGCCCTAAAAACCTACTTTTTTCAGCTAGCTGGGCTGGTCTGACTCCATTTGGGTTTTAAATGTATGATATGGATTTTAACTGAATCATTTTAAATTATGGGCCAAATTTTTATAAATTATTTTAAATTCATTTTGACTTTTGTATACAGTTTTTTTTAGTTGGCTGTTCACCGCCCTGAGTCCGGAAGGAGAAGGGCGGTATAAAAATTTAAATAAATAAATAAAATAAATAAAATAAGAAACAATGGTTGGAAACCTATGAAGAAGAGAAGCAACCTAGAACTAAAGAGAAATTTACTAACAGTGAGAGCAATCAACCAATGGAATAGCTTGCCTTCAGAAGTTGTAAGTGCTCCATCATTGGAGGCTTTCAAAAAGAGACCTGGGCATCCATTTGTCTGAAATGGCATAGGGTCTCTTGCTTGATTAGTGGGTTGGACTAGAAAAACCTCTGAGGTCCTTTCAAATTCTTATTATTCTGTTTAAAGTTCTATATTTTCTTGCTTTACTATCACAGCCCATCTGAGGCAAAACCAGTTGTAGATATGGAAAAACTTGTAATGGGAGAAGATGGAGAATACAATTTTGCCATCCGTCCTGATCAAGATGCAGTTAGCGGAGTTTATGTTGTTATGTTAGAAACTTTTAGCCAGCAAAATTCAATCTTAATCCAGAACAACAATCCAGCTGAACTCCTTAGCTTGGAGACTAGATCTGATCGCAATAAGAGGTTGAGGATTGCTTGAATATTCTGATGCTTGTTTAGTTTTGAAAATTATGTTGTCACCATAGAGTTATTTCTGTCACAAAAGCATCCCAAACTACCACAAGTTGTTTAACTTTGGAAGATTTTTCTCTATCATCTCTCTCTAACACACCGTCAGGGTTCCAAGTAATACACCCATAGCAAACAGGACTCTGAGATAAGCAGGTTGCTCAAATATCAGTTTTATTGGACATACCATATAGGCATAGGCTGGTGAAAACTGACTCTAAATCTTCACTAAAATATGGATGAAAAGGGAATATTTTTCAATATAATAGTGGCAAAATTAAAAGTTAGAAAAGGGACGGAAACTAGAGAGAGGGGGATTAATGGAATAAACATCTTTATATAATAAGGTGAAGTAACAATAAGAAGGGAAATCAGAACATGAACAATGGTAGTATTAAAAATGTTTGAATTATATGGTGATTGGCATAAAAATAACATATTGAAATATTGAATAATTAAATAATGGAAGATTATAATTCAACAAAATATGTGTAATGAACTATATAAGCTTGTCAACTGTAGTAAATATGATGAATATTATTTTATTGATACGAAAATGTAAGTCAATCAGGTGCCACACTGTTCATGCGTCGATATGTTTCTAAAAAATTAAAAACTTGAAAAAAAAGAAAAAAACATTTAGACACTGTTTAATGTCAGGATTCCAAGTAATATGCCCATAGGAAACAGGACTCTGAGGCAAGCAGTTTTGTCAAATATCAGTTTTATTGGGAATACCATATAGGCACAGGCTGGTGAAAATTGACTCTAAATGTTTCCACAGTTTTCACCTAATTAAAAGTAAAAGTTTTCCTCCTCTTTCCAAACAATTAGTCACATGGTCCAATCAAGGTGTCATCCGGTTGCCTCATCCTCCCTCCGGCCATCGGTGGCAATGTCTTTGGTTCCCAGGAGAAAATATTTTGTTTTGGCTACAAAACCCCAGCTATTTCTATTTTCTCCTCCCTATCCCTCAGCTCCAATGTGGCAACACTGAAGCCTCCAAAATGGTCTCAGTCAGATCAGCTTCAGGGTTGACACTCACTTTTAAATACCACAAACTGGGCAACTGTTCTTTGGAATATCTCATCCCTTTCTACATCTACATCTAATTTAATACTGAGGAATTGGAAGGGGAGAATCCATGGAACCTCAAAGAAGGAGACTTACCTGCCATGGCTGTACAATCTGGGGTGGTTGATGGTCTCCAACTTGTATTCTCCTCTTACTCCGTTGGGAGGAAGAGGCAGCACTGAGGACCCAAGCCACACTTTGAATTATTTGAGAAATACTAGAGGAATCCTGAGACAGGATTCTTGCAATCACATCATTGGGTGGAAATTCCCAATTCTCTTTTTCTCTGCATTTTTTCCAAACTTTCTTAGATAACACGGGACTTGAATAAGAACACTGGAACGCTTCCTTTCCATACAGTATGACTGTAGATGCATAAGATTTAATGTCATCATACTGAGTCCTTCTCTTTGTCTGGATGAGGAAGGAAAACAAAGCATATTTATTTTGGAGATCAACCCAGAGGTAAAATATATCTATACTTAAAGGTGTCAAAGTTGTTGCAATCCAAACCCTTCCCACAATTGATGTATTAGTTGTATCAATTGTTTGTATTATTGTTGCTAATATTCCCGAGGCCTGAAAATCCAGTTGGCATACAATAATTTTTATTTGACTCTTAATAAGAGAAAAGAACATTTTCCTTTTTTCTTGCATGAGAGTTTCTCCAGCACTTGTCTGCATATTTCCTTCTGGGACAGTTCCTGAGAGGACAATGCAAATCCCATTTTTTAGAGCGAGAACTTCCAAACGTCTTTTGAATTTTTCTCCTCTTTCATTGTCCCGAGAAAGGAGGCCTATCCATGTCCATTGGAACTGAAGGAGCAGCTGGACAATTGCTGAGTCAGGAGGTTCTTGGTTTGGGGTCATCCGATATGAAAAAGGAAAATGATGATTTTGCTCAGCCATCTGGTTGGTGATACTATAGTTGATCTAAGATGAAAGAGAAGGTATTGGTAGTTTGTGACAGTTTTAATGATAAAAGTCAGATGGTAAATGTATGCTCCCTTTGAAACCATGGAGCTCTGAATTATCTGTGGGTGATGTTCATTGGTGGTCCTCATAGAGCACACCCTTCTGGTCACATTAGAACTCTGTGGGTCTCCCATCCACTCAGTCAATTAGTCAATCAGAATAGAGCTGGAAAGTCTTCTAGTCCAACCACATATGTGTGTGTGTGTGTGTTTCTGTAAACACGTGCTTTGTGTGCATGCACAGCATTCAAAATACACCAATTTTAACATCTACAGCTTACCTTCTAGGGCAGCCCCAGTAAGTAAAACAGCAGAGGAATGGAAATCCACCATGCCACATAAATCAACTGAGCTGAGAAACGCGGAAATATAGAACTGGGTAGGATGGGGGCAGGTGACAGGGACAGGGACAACTGATCGCCAGAACTACCGGTTCACTAGAACCGGTCTGAACTGGCAGCAGCCCAGCACTGTATGTATATAGACCCACACACACACATACATATGTATATACACACACTTATACATACTTTGTGAATTAAAAATTCTTTCAGCTCTTCTAATATTTACTCTCTGACTTTCAATTTATGTGGAGAAATATATACAAGTGCTGCCTGCTAGGCAAATCTGAACAATTTACAACCCAGAATTTATTTCATTTGGCTTTATACCTGTGGAATTTTATAGATGCCCAAGACATTGGAAATATGATCAAAGAGTTCAGAATCCATCTCTTCAAGAATCGCCAGCAGGTTCTTTTGTTTTCCACATCTGTAGTTTGGGATGTTCTCCTGTCCTGTAGACAGCATGTCCAGCATGGCCTCATATGTCATTCTTGCATTGAAAAAGTTCTGATAGATGTTGTAGCCCAGGGTGATGTTGGGTAAGAGCCTTGAATTCTGCTTGACTTCATGAACAGCCAACAAGAAGGGTAGAATGTGATAGAAAGTGTTCTCACTGCAACATAGAAATTTCATCATTTTTTTTTTGCTCTATATCAACGATTTATGTGATCAACTTAAAAGCAATTGCATTCTTTTTGCCAATGACATAAAATTATTCAATTCTACAGATAATTCTGTTATTTTGAAAGTGACTATGTGTCTGAATGGTCATCTATTTGGCAACTTCAAATTTTGATTCATAAATACTTTGTCTTATATATTGGTAAACGTAATCAGAATGTCAAGTATAAGATAGGTGGCATTGATCTAGGAGATGACCCTCACCTTGTTAAAGATCTAAGTGTACTTATCTCTGAGGATTTATGCTCCAAAGCTCACTATAACAGCATTGCTAATAAAGCATTAAGAGTTGGTAACTTAATTTAAGTTAAGCTTTTTTTCTGGAAACATTGTATTGCTCATTACAGCTTATAAAACTTATGCTAGACCAATTTTAGAGTATTGTTCAACTGTTTGGAATCACCACTGATTGTACTGATTGTACATCAGTACAATCGAGCAGGTTCAGAAGTATTTCATGAGAAAAGTTGTGCACTCTTCTGTACACAATAGAATTCCCTATGCTACTAGGCTCCAAATTCTCAGTTTGGATAAAGTAAAAAAAAAAAATGAATTTCACAATTGCTATCATCCCTGTCATTGTATATTTATTCTCTTATTCTTGTTCTCATTTTTCTTTGACAAAATCCAATAAAGAAGTAAATAAATCTTGAGTTTGGATTTTCATGAAAGCATGTCATATTTATTGTAGCTTTATATCTATATAGTGCAATGCCAAAAAGATAATCAACTTCTTATTATTCATTTCAGGGATCCAACAGATGCCCTAATTAAATCATGAGCCTTGAGCCAAGCTTCAAAAGAAATCCAGTTATTTATTAGGAGCTTCATGTCAGCACATTCCAAGTGAAGCCAACTCTGACCCCACATAATTTACGCCCCAATCATGACCCTGTTTCCTCCCTGCCTCCAGGGTTTGTCATCAATCACATTTGCCAATGGAGCAATTTTGCAGGTTGTAGAGATCACTCCTCTCCAGCCGCTGTGGTAATCCTGGGATACAGCCTTGAGAGAGATAAGTCTAGAATGTGCATCTGTCTTTGGCGGAAACGGTTATAATAGTAAGAAACCTCCACATTTTCTTCTATTCAAAAAGAAAGTGTGAAGGTTTCTTACTATTGTAACTGTTTCAATCTGCTTAGAATAAACTTTTTGCAAAACCAAAAGCATTTACTTTATCCACTTACCTGTTTACAAAGCTAATATATCACTCATATCAATTCACAACAATCCATAAAATGTAATTAAAATCATACCACTCAGGTATGAACTAAATCATATCATTGATGAATATACAGAGGAGGTAACAAATAGATTTAAGGAATTAGATGTGATAGACAGAGTGCCTGAAGAACTATGGATGGAGGTTTGCAACATTATACAAGAGGTAGCAACTAAAACCATCCCCCAAAAAAGTAAAGCAAGAAAGCAAAATGGCTTTCAGAGGAAGCTTTGCAAATACCTGAGGAAAAAGGGAAGCAAAAGGCAAGGGAGAAAGGCAAAGGAGAAAACTCACTTTCCAACATCTGTTTGTATTTTTTGTCTTTACATATATTTTGATTCAATATTCATCTTTAAAATATTTTTTGTCCTTCACATTTTATAGTTATTGTGTTATGGTCTGTCAACTCATTTACTCCTATCTCTACTTCTTCCAATCCTATCCATATTTCAGCTGTCCTCCAAACCATATCAATCCTGGACCAGGATTGATGTGGGTGTGAATAAAATGTATATTGGCTGTCTTCTCTATGCATTTCTCTGTTATGTCTTATAAAGACAAATAAATTAAGAAGAGAAATGTTATAAATATATATATAAAGAAAAGACATTGGAGCAGGTAAAATCAATCACCAGAATCCTTGGACAAGTTGACAATTACCTTTTCAGTTGGTGGGTTGGAGGCTTGGAGAACGAAAATTGGTACAATAGAGCTACGATTCCAGACATTATTCCAGTAATCCAGTAGTCTCCTGGCTTGTAGTAATGGAACCACTCCTTTTCTTCTATGATCACCTTAAATGGACATTTCATCAGCGTACTGGCACAGGGAATTAGAGACAGAAACTGAAGCAGAAAAAGCTGTATATGCAGCAGCAGCGACATTTGAAATCCAGTATACTGTAGGAGATCTTTCCTAGAGTTCTTTCTTTGGAACAGAGCTAAATCTCAGAGATCACAAAAAGACCACAACTAGAGTGAAGAAGGTCTAGTTTGCCCCCAGATTGGAAGAGCTATCTTCAATTTCAGACTGCTACGGTATTTGCCCAGCTTTACCCCAAACTCTGATTTCATCACAGGAGGCTGTTACAAATCAGATTATCACATGCTGTCTATCCCATTTGATGTCACTTTGATTGGCCACTAATTGTGGTGGTGGAAATCCCATAAACCTTGTTCAATGAGAATAAATAATCATGATTTTGATAATTAGAAGGGGAATTGGGAACGAGCCTTGGCCATAAAAGTGTGCCATTGGAGAAAAGAGTTTTGTTTGACTCAGGAGAATAATCCTAATTTGAGAGTTGAGAAAGAAACAATTCAGAGAAGTTTGATTGTTTTTAGTCTCGAAACTTATTCTTGAGATTGTAAAGATTAAAATGTGGAAAAATAGTTCAACACTCTTGAACTAGGCAATGGGCCATTATAATTTCTTCTTATTTTGTCTGGTGTGGATGAGGCCATCTTCTTCAGTGAAGGTTAGATACTCCAGGATGGTTAACTCCAGATCATGACATATTGAACAACCTATTGTTGTATATGATGAGGTGCAGTGCCTCAGTGGTTAAGTGCAGTACTGCAGACTACTTCTGCTGATCACCGGCTGCCAGCAGTTTGGCAGATTGAATCTCACCAGGCTCAAGATTGACTCAGCCTTCCATCCCTCCGAGGTCAATAAAATGTGGACCCAGATTGTTGGGGGCAATAGGCTGACTCTGTAAACTACTTAGAGAGAGTTATAAAACACTATGAAGTGGTATATAAGTCTAAATCCTATTGCTAATGGAGCCCCCTGTCAAATGTCTTGAATCTTTCAAAATGTAGAAGAGAGTATCAGTCTTCATGGTTACAAAGAAGATCTAGACCAAATTCCCTGGGGCATTAATTTGAAACAATGGCCCGTTACTGACTTCTTCACGATAGCAATCACAATAGCAGACTTATATACCACTTCCCAACACTTTACAGCCCTGTCTAAGCAGTTTACAGAGTCAGTCTATTGCACCCTACAATCTGGGTCATCATTTTACCAACCCCGGAAGGACGGAAGGCTGAGTCAATCTTGAACTGGTGAGAATCAAACTGCCAAAATGCAGGCAGCCAGAAGGCATCGGAAATAACCTGCAATACTGCATTCTAATACTGCACTTTGCCTCCTCCTCCTCCTGATATGGTGACATTTGCTGTCTCTTACATAAGGTATCTAGTAGGGAACCAAGAGATGATGCTATATGAGTACAATGCCACAATGGCTGAAGGTGAAAGGCTAAACAAAATTTGAGTACCTGAGCTCAGGACCTTTGCTATATGACAGTGGTGGTGAACCTTTTACTCACCGAGTGCCAAAACATGCCAAAACATGCTTGATGAATAGAATAGAATAGAATAGAATAGAATAGAATAGAATAGAATAGA
>WNWU01000233.1:233325-263937 GCA_012654045.1 Ptyas mucosa
TAGAATAGAATAGAATAGAATAGAATAGAATAGAATAGAATAGAATAACAGAGTTGGAAGGGACCTTGGAGGACTTCTAGTCCAACTTCCTGTTTAGGCAAGAAACGGTATAACATTTTATTCTTGTTGAGTTCATTCTTGTTGAGTGCTGCATTCTGGACACTTTGATTTGGCAAACAATTGGAGGAAGGAAATGTTTCTCATCTTTGCAGATAACCTAGAAGTGGCTAGGATAGATTCGACACTGCAAAGACAGAAATCAAAATTAGGACAATCTAGAATCCTGATTTAATATAGTGAGTGAAACTGATCAGTATGTGAATAAAAATACATTGCAATTCCTTTGCTTTTCCAATGCTTTCTCAATATCCAAAGGGAGATAGTGTAGAAGGCAAAGGAAAAAGCATTGAGAGACCATTACCAAGACAAGGTCTAATAAAAGTAGTAATGATTTATATGATGTAGCTTTCCTGATCTGTAATACACTGAAGGGCTGACTGAGAAAAAGACAAAGACAAAGAAAGGACACATGCACAAAAACAACTTTATATATTTATAGGTAAAGGTTTAAGTAGGTTTAGGTAAAGATTTCCCCTGTCAGTCATGACCAACCCAAGGGGCGGTGCTCATCTTTGATTCACAAATGAAAAGCCTTTATTTATTATTTATTTATTTATTATTATTTATTAGTTGCATTTCTATGCCGCCCAACTCCCTAGGGACTCTGGGTGGCTTACAGCAAAAAAAACAAACAAACAATGCGAACAATCTTTTAAAAAATTTAATTTTTTTTTAAAAGAACATTAAAAACCCATACAGTCCATTCCATGGCTGGGTCTCGCAAGATCGTCGCAGCGAGATCAACGGCTCCAAGCCTGCCGGAAAAGCCAGGTCTTCACTGCTTCCCAGAAAGCCAATAGGGTGGGGGCAGTCCGGACCTCAGGAGGTTATTGGTTCCAGAGAGCCGGGGGAGCCACAGAGAAGGCCCTCCCCCGCAGGCCCACCAACCGACATTGTTTAGCTGATGGGACCCGGAGGAGACCAACTCTGTGCAATCTTACCAGTCAATGGGAGCTATGCGGTAGAAGGCGGTCTCGAAGATAGCCTGGCACTGAGCCATGTTTGAAGATGCTTCCATGATCATGTGGCTGGCATGACTATGCACTGAAGATGCATGGAACATTGTTACTTTCCCACTGAAATGGTACCTATTTATCTACTTCCATTTACATGCTTTTGAATGGCTAGGTTGGCACGACACACACACAGACACTGTATGTACAGTATATAGAAATGGAAATGGATATCGATCTGGCCATGGATAAAAAACAGGAACCAATTTTAATACTCATAAGAACATCTTCATTGTCACATCATGTCTACATGATTTTCTCCCGAAATCATTCAGAGTTGTAAATATTTTTCTTTTGATTAAAAACTGTCAAAAATAATAATTTGTCTCATTAATTTATTCAAAGGGATGGAGAAAAAAATTAAAGTTGCTCCAATGTTCATGTTGATTATCTATTCTTCATATATAGAATGTTATCTGTCTCTCTGTTTTTCTCTTTCTTGATCTCCCCGAACCATCCTTCCCTCCCTCCCTCCCCCTCTCTCTCTCATTTATCTATCTCATTTATCTATGAATGATCTTACATTATCGAGCCAGAAGAGATCAATCAAATATATACAGTATTTGAAATTAACTTTTTTTTTTAAACGAAGTCAGAACATCACCCCAGAAAATAAAACATAACACCAGCACACCAACCTATATAGTAACAAATTTAATCTAAAACCATATCAGAACATCTCTGGACTGCTTTCAGAAACTTTATTAATGTCATAATATGAATTCAGATTAGGACAATTGAAGGATATGATTATTTCAAATAGTTTGAGTTGTTTTAGCAACTTTACTACTCAATTATTATAATAAAAATTTTGCACGGAATGAAAAAAGATAAGTAACAACACATGAAACATTACTTCAAAGTATATGATTTCATGCTGCATGTAAATATACAAAAATAAAACCCAACAAAAGAAACTTAATGATTTTTTATCATCAGATGTTCTTTGGTGTTCATGTCAGGTCTGAGGATAATAATGTAGCATTTGGGGATAAAGATGCAGCCCAGTAAACCCAGGCCAGAGGCCAGGATGGAGAAGATCTGCACAGCTACCATGTATTTCCCCTTGGTGCTCAGATATGTGGGAACAAAGGAGATCCAAACGCTACAAAAAACCAACATGCTGAAGGTGATCAGTTTGGCTTCATTAAAAGCTCCTGGCAGATTTCGAGCCAGAAATGCCACCAAGAAACAGATGGCAGCCAAAAAACCCATGTAGCCAAGAGCAGAGTAGAACATGGTGACAGAGCCTTCATTGCACTGCAGCAGGATGTGTTCTGGTTGGGAATGAAAGTCAGAATCTGGGAATGGGGGAAAGACTCCCAGCCACATCATACAGAGGCCTACTTGAATACCAGAGCAGGATAAAACAATAGAGTTGGCCAGACTCTTCCCCAGCCATTTCCTCATGCTGCTGCCTGGCTTTGTGGCCAGAAAGGCCACCACCACCATGACAGTCTTGGCCAGCAAGGAAGACACAGCAACTGAGAAAACAACACTGAAAATGGTTTGTCGAAGGAGACAGGTGGTTTTCACGGGGCGACCGATGAATAGAAGGGAGGTCAAGAAAGAAAGCAGGAGTGAAATCAGGAGGATGTAGGTGAGTTCACAGTTGTTGGCTTTGACTATGGGAGTGTCTCGGTATTTCATGAAGATTCCCAGAATAAAGGCGGTGATTAGGGACAAAGCGATGGCAAAGAAAGCCAGGATAAGTCCCAACAATTCTTGATAGGATAAGAAGCTTATACTTTTGGGGACACACTGATCTCGTTTTTTATTGGAATACTGGTCAACTGGACACTTTTCACAATGGGCTGCATCTGAGGGGGAAAAAGCATGAATCTGTTTCTGCAGCTGTAGGAGCATGAAAAGTACGTCAGAAATCAGTTACTTCATTTTCAAGGAATATTATAATATTTTACCACAGCGATATCCATACGACACAATATTAGTTAAAATAATCAAACTGTCTTTTTAAAGGCTGAAGATGAATGTGATTATCAGTTCTCAAATCTTCTTTCGTAAAACAAAGCAAGAAAGTAACAACTGAATAGAAATCAGCAACCTTTCATTATTTCTTTTAATACTCACATCATCATCCAAATTTGCTGAGAGTGCCCAATCTTTGAAGTTTGTGGATGCCTTCAAGAAATCTAATGTTTTTCTTACTTCTTTATCAAACCCCCCAAAAAACAAGATAAAATATTGATTTTATCCTGATTTTTTTTTTGGAGCCACCTAATGTACCTTCTTGTCCAGAGAATGTTCCTTCCATACACAGAGAACAGTCATAGCAGCAAACTGGGGCTCCCTCTCTCACAAGCTTGGCATAACCTGGGGAGCAACTTTCTGTACATCTTGAATAAGGCACCGTCTAAACATAAACAGAAAGATTAGTCAGGGTGATATATGAATTAGTAGAATTTACTGAAATCAGCTTGTTTCCAGAAGCTCAACAGCACATTAAGCAAAATCAATCAAGAAGTAGTGGCATGAACTTTAATTACTCTACTTGCAAGAGGCAAATGAAAAGTCATTCTCTTTCTTTATCAATCTCCATTGTAGATCCCAAAACAGACTCATTGCCTCATTCTTTTTTCCAAAGGAAAGTAGTTCCATTGCAAAAGGTGTTTCTCCTTAGAGCATGTATAAGAATGCTATAACTTACTATATTTTTTGGAGTATAAGATGCACTCCCCCCCTCCCCCAAAAGAGGGTGAAAATTTGACTGCATCTTATACACCAAATGTAGCCAAAAATGTGAGGCACGGAGGAGGCGATGGTGTATGGCAATCCCTGTAGCCTAGAACAGATGATTGGGATTATTCTGGGAGACCAATCCACCCAACAATCAGTTCCTTATGCTGAATCAGGCTGCAATAATGTGCTAAACTGACCTGGCAGTTCGTGCAAGGACTGTCAGAGTTTTCAGCAACAAGAAAAACACAAGCAGAGGAGAGGAGTTTCCATTTTAGTTTCGGTGATCAGCACAGCATGCAGCTTTAGAACAATTGACCTAAACTACGCCCAGGCTCCTTCCTTGTTGCTCACACAGAAAATACTGTTTCAGTTTCCAAACAGCCCTCAACTCTCGCACACACTGACAGGACACTAGCCAGAATAATACTGATGGATGCTGGTAGGCAGAGGCAGATTTTTTTTTCTTATTTTCCTCCCACAAAACTAAGGTACGTCTTATAGTCCGGAGTATTTTATACTCTGAAAAATACAGTATATATATATTTCTCCATCTTTGCTTTCTCAGGAAACTCCAATATCTAGCTTTCTCTAGAGTCCCTATCTTTCTCTCCTACAACTGATCATTGTATCATCATATGTAAATGACTTTTTTAGCTGCCCTCATTTCCCTCACCACATTCCTAGTGATATCTTTCTCTTATGCAATTCAGTGGGCTAAACCTTCATATTCTGGATTTTTCTCCCAAAGATTCTTTTTCAAAAGACAACTGATCTTTCTTTTCCCTTGAAGATGTTTCGCTTCTCATTCCAGAAGCTTCTTCAGTTCTGACTGAATGGTGGAGGATTTATATTCCTTACAGTCATTTGGTGGCTAATGACTGAAAGATGACAATCTTTCTGAAAGTTTTTGAGGCCACTTAAAATTTATCTGTGCCCTCAGGGTCATGTCAATAATGCAAATGGTGTGGAATCTTCCTGCAATTGGTAAATCTATATCCTATTTACAACACAGTCTTTTCAGTGGTTCCAAATCTTTCCATCCTCCACCATTCAGCCAGAACTGAAGAAGCTTCTTGGATGAGAAGTGAAACATCTTCAAGAGAAAACAAAGTCCAGGTGACTTTTGAAAAAGCACTTTTCGCACAACCATGACCTGGATGACTGAGAATCTCCATAGACATTCTGGATTTTCTCTTACTGAAAAGAAGATAATTTGATGTAATATAAATTATGGCAACATATCCCAGTTTAATAATGTAGATTGCAAATCTGGCAATACAATGCAGCATCTTTCAGCATGTGATAGATTATTGTAAAACCTCTAAATTAAAATGATATCTAATAAATTAATGAGGCTTTAAGTTCTCTTATTTGGAAGTTATCTCAATTGGCCTAAATAAGAATGATTTCTGAGCAGATGGATAAATAGATGAGCAAAATCCAAGCAGCGTCAACTACTTCGTTAAATAAAGTTGGCCATTGGATGGCACTTTGATTGACAGAAATCTTGACTTCCAATGAGGGTTGTCTTTCTACATTTCCAATTTTCACCCCCGCATCTGATTTGTTCAAAATGGATGTCCACTGCATGATATCAAAATCTCCAACAGGAACTCCATTTTCATCAAAAGAAATCCCATCTCTGGAAATATTGTGATGTTGGAAGTTTCTCAGGAACCTATGAAGCTGCAGAAACATAGAAAAAAAAACATTACAGTTTGAGCCTTTATTCAATGTTTTTTTTTTCTTGCTATTATTCTGGATTGGAGGAACTCTGAATAATTCAACCTCTTCAAATCACCACTGCAGTCTGAAGCAGATCAATTCAGCATTTCATGGGAAGCTTCTTTCAGTCATTCTCCAAGAATTTACAGCTCTTTTTCTTTTTTTTTTATTGAAAAAGTTTTACAAATACAAATTTCCCCCTTTTTTTCCCCCACCCTTACCCAACATTATAAAATACATATAGAAAAAATATATAATTCCCTCCCAATCCCACCCTAACCCTCCCCCTCCACCCCATTCCCCCCCTTGACTTCCATTATATGCAATACTAGTATTCCCAAACAATATATATGTTATTCATCCTTCCATATCTTTTTTCTATATTTACTAGCATAATCATCAATCCCTCTCAGCTGAAAGCTACATAATATTTTCTAGTCTGATACTTATTCTGTATATACTCAATCCATTTATTCCATTCCTGTATATACTTCTCATGTGTCTGGTCTTTTAAGAAGGCTGAGATCTTCGCCATTTCTGCAAATCCAGCCATCTTCTGAATCCATTGGTCCACAGTCGGTAAGGTATCACTCTTCCAGTATTGGGCAATCAACAACCTAGCTGCTGTCACCATATACAAAATCAGTTTTGTTTCACCCAATGTAAAATCTTTAACTATACCCAATAAAAAAAATTGTGGCGAGAATTGTATTTTTTTCCTTAAAACATTTTGCATAACCCACCAAATTTTTATCCAAAAAGCTCTCACTTTTTTGCAAGTCCACCATATGTGAAAATATGTAGCATCTAAACACTCACATCTCCAGCATTTTGGCTGCACGTTGGGGTACATACAAGACAATTTCTTGGGGTCTAAATGCCATCTATAAAACATTTTATAAAAATTTTCTCGTAAATTTTGTGACTGTGTAAACTTAACATTCTGAACCCATATTTTTTCCCATGTTTCCATCATAACTGGTTGAGAGAAATTCTGTGCCCATTTAATCATACAATCTTTAACTAACTCATTTTCTGAATCCCTTTCTAACAAAACATTATAAACTCTCTTAATATGCATTGGACCTGTGTCCTTTATCTGTCTAACCAATTCTACTTCGTATTCCATTAAACCAGTTTGTTGGTCTTCTTTCCATCTCATCTGTAATTGATTGTACTGCAACCAGGTCAAAGATTTCCCTTCTTCCAACAGCATGTCCAAAGTCTTCAGTCGCCATCTGCCCTCTTCAAAATAAAGTAACTCTTTATATAAAAAACCCCCGAGTGACTTAATATTTGTATTCCACATGATATCAGCAAGATCCAGCCAAAATGGAATCTTATAATCCCAATTAATTCGGTGCTTCCTCCAGATTCTCATCAAGGCATTTCTAAGTAGATGACTATTGAACACTTTATCCACTTTATTGTCATAAAATAAGTATGCATGCCATCCCCAAACAAGGTCATGGCTTTCTATATTCAGCAATTCAGTCTTAGTTTTCCCAAACCAATCACTTATTTGTGTCAATGCAGCTGCTTCATAGTATAATCGAAGGTTTGGAAGTTTAAGACCACCTCTCTCACGAGTATCTTGCATGATTTTCAATTTGACTCTCGGTTTTTTTTCATTCCAAATAAATTTATTCAGTCCTTTTTGCCATTCTAGCAGTGGTTTATCTGATTTGAGCACCGGTATCATTTGAAATAAAAAGATGAATCTAGGTAAAACATTCATCTTTATTGCTGATATTCTTCCAAGCAGTGATAACTGCAGTTTCTTCCAATTTTGCATATCTTTTTGTATCTTTTGCCACAGAACCTCATAATTATTTTGAAACAGTTTTACATTTGAATCTGCAATTTGTACTCCTAAATATTTGACCTTTGAGACAATTTCGAAACCTGCCATTCTTTCCAGTTCCTTTTTTTTTGCTGTCTGTCAAATTTTTAACAATCATTTTAGTTTTTTTCTGGTTCATCCTAAAACCAGTTACCATGCCATAATCTTCTATAATATCTTTCATCTGGATTATTGATTTCATAGGTTGTGATAGGGTAACAACCAGATCGTCTTCAAATGCCTTAGTTCTATAGTCCTCTTGCCTTATGGCTATTCCATTCAAAGAGTTCGAGTTAAGTAAGACTTCTAAAGTTAGAATAAATAATAGTGGGGATAATGGATTGCATTATCTGGTGCCTTTTTGTATGTTGAAATTCGATGTTAAACATCCATTAATAATAAGTTGTGCATATTGCTCTTGATAAATTGAACCAATCGCTTGTATGAACCGCTCCCCCAAATCCATTTTTTCCAAAGTCTTAATTATAAAGTTCCAATTCACTCGATCAAAGGCTTTTTCCGCATCCAAAAAAACCAGCACTGCAGAGATCTGTTTATTCTTATCTAGATAGTCCAGTAAATCTATAACTTGCCTGACATTCTCCTTCATATATCTGCCTTCAATAAATCCTGCTTGATCATGATGAATTACCTTTTGAATAACTGGCATCAATCTGTTGGCTAATACTTTTGCGAAGATTTTATAATCTGTATTTAATAGAGATATTGGTCTGTAATTTTCTGGTTTCTTAAGACCTGATTCTTCTTTTGGTATCAATGAGACAAAGGCTGTTTTCCATGAGGAAGGTATCTTACCTCCTAATTGTATATTACAAAATAAATCTTTAAGATGCTCAATCATTTCCTCTTGTAAAGTTTTATAGTAAACTGTGGTTAGGCCATCCGTCCCTGGAGCTTTAGCTGTTTTTAGTTGTTTTATAGCAAAACGGATCTCCTCGACTGTTATCAGTTGTTCCAAACTTTCCTTTTGAGTTGTTGAAATTTTTGAAACTCTCTTTTTTTCTAGATATTTGTCTATAGAAATGTTCTGTATATTATCTTTAGCATATAACTTTGTATAATATTCCAAAAAGGCCTTTTTAATTAGTTCTTGTTGATAAACTTCTTTGCCAGCATATTCAGTACTATCAATAATTCGTGTAGATGCTTGTTTCCTCAAAGTGTATGCCAACCACCTGCCCGGTTTGTTAGCATTAGTAAAAGTATTGTGCTTTGCAAATTGTAAATTAGTTGCCGTTTGATCTGCTATAAGCATTTGAAATTGATCCTTCAGAAGTTTTATAGCCATTTGCAATTTTCCATCTGTTGGTTTTTGTATCAATTGTTGTTCTTTCTTTTTTATCTCACCTTCCAATTGTAGTCTTTTCTTCTGCTGGTTCTGTCTATGTTTAGAATTCATTTGAATTAGTACCCCCCGCATATATGCTTTGCCTGCATCCCAGACTATTTCAATAGGGGTACCTTTATTCAGTTTCAGTTTAAAAAACTCCTTTAAATGCTTTTTAAGTTCAATTATATTTTTTTCATATCTAAATAAATTCTCATTTAATCTCCAGGATCTTCTTTCTCTTTTACCCATCTCAATTTCCATCCAGACCGGACTATGGTCAGTCAAAGTCCTAGGAAATATCTTTATTTTCTTTACTTTAGAAAGTAAGTTAGTAGTTAAAAGAAAAAAGTCTATCCTGGAAAAGGATTTATGCCTGTCCGAGTAAAAAGTAAAATCCAATTCATTTGGGTTTCAAACTCTCCAAATATCTTTCAATTCCAAATCCTCTTTCAATTCAAAAAAAGCTTGTGGTAATTTGATCCCTAATTTGGCCGTAGTTTTTTTATCAATTTTAGGTTGAATTACTCCATTCCAGTCACCCATTATTATAATAGTTGAATAATTCCATTCCAAAATTTTTGAATGAACCAACTTATAAAAATTTTCCTGCTGCTGATTTGGAGCATATATTCCGACCAACAAAATTGGTCCATTATCTGTAATAGTTTCAATTGCAATATATCTTCCATCTTCGTCTATTTCTATAGTTTTAGCTACAAGTCTTTTATTTATATATATCACCACTCCATTCTTCTTTTCCAAATTTGAAGCAACAAATTGCGTTCCCAATCTTGAATTTATCAAATATTTCTGATCTTGCAATTTTATATGAGTCTCCTGTAAACAAATAACATCATTATGAAATTGTTTCAAATAATGAAATATCTTCCTTCTTTTTTGTGGAGAGTTCAGTCCATTAACATTCCAAGACAAAAATTTAAGTGCCATTTGATCCAGTCTGAAGTTTTGAGAGCAATTGTTGAAGATTCTTTTCTACAGCAGTAATCTTCGGTTTAGCTCCTCCCATGACTTCAGCTTGCTGCTTCTCTTTAACTCTCTTTTCACGTTGTGGCTTGTAATATTCTTGTTGCTGTTCCTTCATTTGTTTAGACATTGCTCTAGTTATACATTGCTCTTTGTCAGGGAGTTGATTGATCCCATCCTGGCTCTGGGATAATCGCACCCTGGTTTAGAGGTTTGGACCGAGGCTTTTCCTCGAATGTATACATTAAGAAAATAAAACCCGAAGATTTTCTAAGAGAAACTCATTTTTATTGTAAAAGTAAAAATAAAGATAACTCTTACTATCTAATTAATTGGCTACATCTTGCCGGCATTCCTGCCTGAACTCTTGGCAGGAGAACAAAGGAGTAAGAAGAAGTGATAATGGAGGCTAGAAAGGAATGCACGCTTGCGCACTTAATACTGATAACAAAACTTGGCAAAACTACAGTAAGCCTATTAGACCAAAATGACAGCTCAGCTGGGAAATACAAGAACGCAGTGACAATCCCCTTCTTTGCCAGTTGAGCGAACATCAGGTACATCATCACATAAGGCACATCTTCTTACGCAGATACTCGTGTTGAGCTGCTGGGAGTGGCTTGTTGAGGATATCTGCAATCTGATCATGTGTAGATACATATTGCATTTTAACAAAACCTTTTTTCACCAATTGTTTTATGTTTTGATAACGGATGTCAATGTGTCTGGACCTAGAACCTGTGAAATGTGATTCAGAAATATAAACCACCGATTCATTGTCTTCCATCACGGTGATTGGTCAGATCGGACGTGTCCAGATATCTGTGACCAAAGCATCAAACCAAGTTAGAGAATTACATGCATCTGAAACACAAGCATATTCAGCTTCAGTAGAAGAACAATTAACAAAATTCTGTTTACACACTTGCCAATAAACAGGACATCCATTCAAGAACATCATATAACCTGAAGTACTTTTGCGTGATTTCTTATCACTCGCACAATCAGAATCTGCATAACAACATAATTCTGCATAATCAGTATGTGTTGGTTCTAACAGTAACTTCATGTGTTTTGTGTGCTTTAGGTATCTCAATAATTTCTTAACTCATGTCCAATGAAACTGTTTTGCCTTACCTACGTGTCGTGACAAGAGATTGACACTAAGTGCAATGTCGGGTCTGGTCCAACTACTAATGTACAACAGTGACCCAATGACTGAACGATAAAGTGTTTGATCCTCGAACTCAGGACTCGGTTCTTGTGTCAAGTTGTGAAAATCTGTTTGCATGGGTGTCTTTGTTGTGTTAGCATCCTTCATGTTGCAATGATGCAAAATTTGTTCAATTTTATCTTCTTGTGAAAGACTAAACCCCTTCTGTGTTTTGTCAATCTGAACACCTAAATAAGTGCTAATATGACCTAAAGATTTCAATGTGAAGTATCTCTGCAAAGCTTTGGCAAAACTTTCACTCATCTGCTTATTTGGACCAATATAAACAATGTCATCAACATAAACAAGAACTATTTCATATGCATTATTAGATCTTTTTGTGAACACGCACTCATCAGTTTCGGACTTAATAAAGCCCATTGAATTTAGTTTGTCAGTAAGACATAAATACCACATTAAACCAGACTGTTTCAGACCATAAAGACTTTTTTGTAGAAACCAGGTATCCCCTTCTTGCTGTCGGAATCCTGGAGGACCTCTTACGTAGATCTCTTCATCTAGGTCAGCATGTAGATAAGCCGTGTCCACATCGAACTGGAAAACTTCTAAGCCAAGGATAGTTGCAGTTGCTAAAGCAATTTTTACACTCTCAGTTCTGACTGTCGGTAGTAAGTATTTGTGTAGTCCTCAGGATAACGTTGAGCGAAACCCTGAGCTACAAGTCTGGCCTTGTACAATGACTCACCATTTGGTTTCTTTTTGATTCTGTAGACCCACCGAGTGCCAATGATTCTTTTGTTTGCTGGAGGTTTTGCAGGAGTAAACACCTTAAGTTTCTTTAGACTGTCCATTTCAACCTGCATTGCATCATATCACTTCTCTTGCTCTGAATCAGAAAGATACTGGATTTGTGTGAATGTATCATGTGGAAGTGTAACATTGCAAATCAAAGGCAAGGGTGCTTTTGTCAGTTGCCATGAAAATCGTTGTGGAGGGATTCCTTTTGTGGCCCTCTTGGAACATCTAGGAACAACAGTCCATTCTTCTTCTGCTTCGTCCTCGTCCTCACATTCGTCGCTAGCATCAGCATCCGTGGCTCGTGAAGACGGAACATTGGGTTGAGAAGAACTGGTGGATGGAACATTTGCCTGTGAATCTTGGTCATCAGGCTGCGTGGCATCAACAACATCATCTCTAGAAAAGTAAACTCCAGGATCATTGGAATGAATCCTGGACCAGTCAACATCTTCCTCAAAATTAGCAGATTGGGAAATCACAATTACATGTTTAGAGTCAATAAATTTGCTCCATTTTGAGTTATCATCAATACCCATAAATCTCAGTCTCTTTGCTACTGGATCTTCTTTTCTTCTTTGAGCTAAGGGAATGTTCACCATAGCGTATGAACCAAAAATATGGAGGTTTTTGAGATCTGGTTTGTAACCATACATCATGAAGAAAGGAGTCTGATTTATTACACTGCTCCAAGTACGGTTGACAATATAATTTGCATATTTGATAGCTTCACCCCAGTATGGCATACTAAGGTTGGCGTCTTCTAGGAGACAACGCATCATGGTTTGCAGGACCCCTTGTCGTCTTTCTACGACCCCGTTATGAGCCGGTGTGTAAGGAGCTGAAGTCTGATGGATAATTCCATTCTTACGCATCCAGTCCTGGAAACGCTGAGACATGAATTCGGCACCACGATCACTCTGGATTCTGGCGATGCGAACTTGGTGTTGGGTAGAAACAAGGGCTGCAAAGTCTTTAAAGATCTGAAAAGTCTCAGATTTTTCTTTCATAGGATATACATATCCATATCTTGAATAATTATCAACAATTGTTAGAAAATATTTTCTGCCACCAAGTGTTGGCGGAAATGGACCAACTATGTCAATGTGTACCAAATCAAAAATGCGTGTTGACAGGCATGTAGCGTGTTTGGGAATGGCTGCTGCTTTGGATTTGGCTTTCTTGCATACAGCACAATCCAAAAACACCTTACACCTCTTTAGATCCAAACCTTTTGCGAATTCCGGCATTTTTCTAAGAACACGGAAACTGGCATGCCCCAATCTTCTATGCCATTTGTGGATACACCTGTAATGCAAAGGTTTATCAGTTAGTGAATTTTCAACATTAACAGTTCTATGAGGAACCTCAGGCTTGCTCTGAGCAACCTGTTTCCTAATTTTCTTTTTGTTGGCTTTAGGAGCCTTTGGAGTAGCAACAGGATCTCTCTCTGGAGCATCTCTCTCTGGGCGTGTGCTCTCCTTCTTTGGAGTTTGTATACTTGCCTGTGCTTGCGATTTAGGCTTTGGCTTTAAGTAATAAACACCACCAATCAACATGGTTTCAGCAACAATATCTCCATTTTTAACTATGTAACTTGCTTTCTCAAGGTGGTGAACCTGGAACTTTAAAGCTCTAGATAAGTGGGCTTGACTAAGCAAATTCTATTTGCTGTTGGTATGTAATAAACATCAGGGATGAATGTATCGAGCTCTTCAACATAAACAATTCCTTTTCCTACGACCTTACAAGGATGATTGGAAAAAGAATAAAGTTCTCGTAGCTCAGGTTCAGGCTCGTGCATCTCTGTGAAAAGTTCCTTTCTGTAGGTAACATGCAATGCTGCACCACTGTCCAAAGTCCACAAAAGCCGTCTATCATACTCTGGATGAGGTTGTGGATCGTTGGTTATTGCCAGTGTAGCAAGTGGAGCTTATGAATCACGCCTTGGACTGCGACAACCTTGTCTTCCGCCTCTACTTCTGCCTCTGGAATCTGTTCCTCTGGGCTGGTATGAGACGGGAACTGGTGCTCGTTGGGGACAATCCCGGGTGGCATGTCCCACACGATTGCAGATGTTGCATCTTGGCATCCTTGGAGCATAGGCCCTTCCTCGGAAGTGATGCCTCGCTGGAGCTCTTGATGCGGGTGGTTCCCTCAAATGTGGCGTGGCTAGCACGAATGCCTCCTCTTCAATTAACAGTCTACATACATTATCTACTGTGCGTTGAACAATAGGGACTTGGTTAATTTTTGTAACAGCATCTTTCCATTCATAATTCAATGAGTTAATGATAATGCTGATCATTTGAATATCATCAATATTGTGACCTCTTTCTCTCAATTCTATTCTGATTCCTTTCAGTTTGGTCAAATGTCCTCCAATTTGATCACCAGGTTTCAATCTCGAACCGTGGAGCTCAGACATGAGCAAACACGAAGATTCAATTGAAACGGGCCTGTAGCAATTTTCCAATTGGGCCCAAATTTGTTGGGCTGTTGCATCAGGAGGAAAAGTGACCTGCAGTTCAGTGTCCATGGACATCAATAATGTTGTGTGAGTTCTAATCTCTAAGTCTCTTATTGCAGGAGTCCATGGCTGTGCAGGAGGATTAAAAATCATGCAGTGAGTGCCTTCTCTGAGAAGCAATAGTGTAATCTCACTGACCCAGGCTTTATAATTGTGTCCTGGCATTTTTAGTTTGGACTCACCAGCTAGTGGAGCAACAGAAAATGCCTGGTGAGGAACATGCATTTGATATGCTGGCTATGCCATTGGAGGTGGACCAGGAGCTGGTCTTGGTTGTGCCATGGCTGGGGGCACATATGCAGGCATTTGTGGCTGTTGCATTGGAATCTGCTGTATTCCAGCTGCCATTTGTGCTTGAGCCTGCCTTTGCTGCATTAAGCATTCTTGTGTTCCATCTAAAGAGACACCAGCACCACCAGGGGGTGTAGAAGATCGGGTCTGTGGAAACACTTGTGGCATTTCAGCCTGAACATTTGAACGAGCCAAGGACACATTTGCTAACATCTGCTGCAACAATTCAAAATGTTTATGCAAACTGTGTTGCCTTTCAGCTTCCTCTTGTAAATTACTTTGGCCGGCAGATGGTGCTGCACCTATAGTCTCGGGCAGGTCTGCATATGTGGCACTTGTAATTTGATCAGGGAGGATTTCATGTGACGTGTGCATTGCTCTCTGTTTTAATTGGCCTGACACAGAATCCACCAGGGGGTGTGTCTTTGGCTCTGAAGAAGAAGCCAAAATGGCGCTTTTAGAGATTTTTAAGTCATGAGGCTCTCTCTTATCTTGCTCAAGCATAAGCAAATCCATCTTAAACTGGGATAGCTCATTTTCATAATATTTGATATGCTCCCGATAGAACTTGATATCTTTCTCACGCTGAGTAAGCTCGGGGCTTTGAGGAGAATAACAAATCTTTTCTCTCTCTGTGTGGGAGGAAAAATGCTCTGCAGTTTGTGAAAACTTTGGTCTTGCACCAAGCGTTTCAAATCTTTGGGCTTCTACAGGAATTATCTGTGAAAATGCATAATTAGGAAGAGATATCACTGACCTCAGTCGTTCATCACCTTCAAAAACAGCATTTCTTTTATCTCTCCCTTGATGCCTTTCCGAAAGCATTTCTGTTTCTTCGGCCCCTTGTTGGAAGTTTGGGAATCTTCTTTCTGCCTCTTCTTGGTCAGAAGAGTATAAATCAGTTTTAGGGAAAGCTCTGGGCTGCATTTTCCCTTTTTTTCTTTTTTTCTTCCTCGGCATGTTAGTAAATGATTAGATTAGCGTTCCTCAGTCGCAAAAATAATCATCCTGACTAACTAGCCTAGAGGTCTTATCAGAAGTAACAAACAAGGAAAAAGCCTTTTTTCCTTGTTAAAAGGAAAAGTTAAAAGCCTTAACTTTTAACCGTCCGACTGCTACCAGGTGTCAGGGAGTTGATTGATCCCATCCTGGCTCTGGGATAATCGCACCCTGGTTTAGAGGTTTGGACCGAGGCTTTTCCTCGAATGTATACATTAAGAAAATAAAACCCGAAGATTTTCTAAGAGAAACTCATTTTTATTGTAAAAGTAAAAATAAAGATAACTCTTACTATCTAATTAATTGGCTACATCTTGCCGGCGTTCCTGCCTGACCTCTTGGCAGGAGAACAAAGGAGTAAGAAGAAGTGATAATGGAGGCTAGAAAGGAATGCACGCTTGCGCACTTAATACTGATAACAAAACTTGGCAAAACTACAGTAAGCCTATTAGACCAAAAATGACAGCTCAGCTGGGAAATACAAGAACGCAGTGACACTCTTCCATTTTAGATGTTGTCAATTCAAGAGCCAACGCCTCCTCTGTAATAGTTTTAGACATTTCTTCCAAAGGAGAAGCTTCAAATGGTGCAAAAGGATCAACCACAACACCGCCTACAGCTCCCATTGTCTCTCTTGCCTCCTTTTGCGACTGCTTTATTTTTGCTTCTGTTTCTTGATCAAACTCAGCTTGTAATTGAGCCTCCTTATCTATTGGTGAAGATGTACGTGGAGGAGGAGAGCCCGCTTTCAAAACATTGTAATAAAATTCTTCTGCTTTTGCAATAGTATTAAGGCGGTATCTCACTCCTCGCAGCCTCAATATTACACCTATTGGGGCATCCCGTCTGAATTGTATGTTCTGTTTTTTCAGTTCTGCCACCAAAAATCCAAAATCCTTTCTATCTCTTAACATTTTGGGTGGCAATTCTTTAAAGACTCCAATCTCACTTCCATCAACTTGAACAGTTGTAACAAAGGAATTTTGCAAAATATCATTTCTTATTCTTCTATCTGTGAAATATATCACCACATCTCTAGGCAGTTGCCTTTGTACCGCCATACGAGAATTAACTCTGTACGCCTTGTCAATCTTACACAGAACCACACCTGGTTCTACCTTCAACAAAACTGCTAAAGCCTCTGCACAAATTTTCCTAAGATCATCCCTGCTGTTCTCTTTTACACCTCTCAGTCTGATAGCATATTCCATTGATCGAAATTGCATCATAGTAATCTCATTTTGCATTTTTTGTGTAATTTCTTCAATTTCAACCATTCTTGAATCAGAGGCTCTAAATTTAGTCTCCATCTCTGAGGCAAGATTATCCACTTTTTTGTCAATCTGCAACACTACCTCAGACAGGCCTTTAGCCACTGTTTGAATATCTTGTTTAACTGCTTCATATTTCTCTTGAACAATTCCTTTGACCTCCTGCTCTGATCTTTGAATTTCTTTAATAATACGGTCATAATGGCTTTCTTCCTTTGTCTGAGTTTGCAGCTGCGTTGTTTGAGGCTGCTTCTGCTTATGAGTGGGGGAATCCCCCCCTGCTTGCTTTGTTGCCATTTTGCCTCTTACAGATCTTCCTTTTCCACAAATTCTAGCAACTTTTCCCAAAAGGTTCTCCAGATTCAATCAGGTCTAACACAATCAATTGCTGCTTTTTTTCCCTATTTTATATTATTTTTTGCTACTTTTCTTTTTCTTCCAGCCGGATTTGTTACAGTTAAAATGTAGCCAAATACACAGTTCAAATTACTTTCGCTTTCAGCTGCTCTCTGCTAAAAGCAAGCACCATTTTTTCCCCCTTTCCTTTTCAATTCCAAGTTGCTTTAATCCTCCAAATATTTCAGAAAAAAAAAACTTTAAATACTTGCAATTTGACAGGAAGTCCAAAACTTTCTCTTTTATTGTTTGATGGTGAAAAATGCTGCCGCGCTATCTTGCTCTGCGGTTTGCAGAGTTTCCCAGCCATCCGGAGCTTCAGCAACTTGGATAGGGAGTCCCACCCTGTTAACTCCCCAGAAACGAAAAAGAAACGCTCTGGGGGTCTCACAGGGGACTCTACCTTCTGCCACCGGCTCTCCTCACGACGTCCTCTTGGCTCGGAGTTTTTCGAGCCGTTTCTAGTCTCCGAAACGGCTCTTTACAGGCGTCTGGGCTGGCGGTCTTCAAAGGACCGTCAGCGATGGTCCGCGGCAACACCAGAAGCCTACAGCTCTTTTTCAAAGAGAGTGCAGGAGGACCCCTTGGAGGGCAGGACTGAGGATTTCGGACGATATCTGTATGACAGAATCGCTCAAATCCGGGGCAATTTGGACTCTGACTGGGTAGATCCGGGCAGGGTGATGAGGAATAGTCTTGAGAACGTTATCTGGGAAGAGTTTGACTCTGTGACTCCGGATGACGTGGACAGGATTTTGGGGAGACTCAATTCGACCACATGTTTACTGGACCCGTGTCCCTCCTGGTTAGTACTGGCTTCCCAGGAGGTTACACGAGGCTGGCTCCAGGGAATTATCAATGCTTCATTGAATGAGGGTCACTTCCCCGCTGCCTTGAAAGAGGCGGTGGTGAGGCCTCTCCTCAAGAAGCCGTCCCTGGACCCGGCAGTACTGGCCAACTATCATCCTGTCTCCAACCTTCACTTTGCGGTGGAGGTTGTTGACAGTGTGGTCGCATGACAGTTTCCACAATTCCTGGAGGAAACGTCTTATCTAGATTCGTTCTAGTCGGGTTTCAGGCCTGGGCACAGCATGGAAACGGCATTGGTCACATTGGTTGATGATCTCTGGAGGGCTCGGGACAGGGGTTGCTCCTCTGTTCTAGCCCTGTTAGACCTCTCAGTGGCTTTTGATACCATCGACCATGGTATCATGCTGCACCGGTTGGAAGAGCTGGGGATGGGAGGCACCGTTTTACGATGGTTCTCCTCCTTTCTCTCTGACTGGTTGCAGTTTGTGTCGGCAGGGGGGCAGAGGTCGACCTTGAGGCCTCTCATTTGTGGAGTGCCTCAGGGGTCAGTCCTCCTGCCCCTCCTGTTCAACATTTATGTGAAGCCGCTGGGTGAGATCATCTGTGGCTTTGGGGTGAAGTACCACCAGTACGCTGATGACACCCAGCTGTACATCTCCACCCCAGGCCACCCCAATGATGCCCTTGAAATGATGTCTCAGTGCCAGGAGGCTGTGCGGATCTGGATGGGGAGGAACAGGCTCAAGCTCAACCCTTCCAAGACTGAATGGCTGTGGTTCCCGGCATCCCGATATAGTCAGCTGACTCCATCACTGACTATTGAGGGTGAGTCTCTGGCCCCCGCGGAGAGGGCGCACAATCTGGGTGTCCTCCTGGATATGCAGCTGTCCTTGGAGGAACATCTGATGGCTGTAGCCAGGGGGACCTTTTGTCAGGTTCGCCTGATTCACCAGTTCCCCCCCTTTCTTGATCAGGATTCTGTGCGCACAGTCACTCATGCCCTCATCATCTCTCGCCTGGACTACTGTAATGCTCTCTACATGGGGCTCCCCTTGAAGAGCACCTGGAGGCTCCAACTGGTCCAGAATGCAGCTGCGCGGGTAGTTACGGGAGCTGCATGGCTCTCCCACATAACACCGCTCCTGCATGAGCTGCACTGGCTCCCGGTGGTCTTCCGGGTGCGCTTCAAGGTGTTGGTTACCACCTTTAAAGCGCTCCATGGCATAGGACCTAGTTACTTTCGAGACCGCCTGCTGCCACCGACGACCTCCCAACAACCCGTGTACTCCCACAGAAAGGGCCTCCTCGGGGTGTCATCAGCCAAATAATGTAGGCTGGTGACCCCCAGGGGGAGGGCCTTCTCTGTGAGGGCACCTACCCTCTGGAATCAGCTGCCCCCAGAGATAAGGAGAATCCAAGTTCTCAGTGCCTTCCACCGTGCCCTTAAATCTTTCTTTTTTCAGCAAGCCGGGCTGGCTTAACAAATTCTTTTAATAATTTTAATTGGTTTGTCTTTTTAAAATTGGGGCCAAACAGAGATATTTTTAAATTGTTTTTAATGTTTGTATTGTATGTTTTTATTTGGCTGTACATCGCCCTGAGTCCTCGGGGAGAAGGGCGGTATATAAATTTGAAATAAAACAAATAAATAAAAAATAAAGTAAATAGTATATTTTTCGGACTATACGACACATTTTTTTGTCTGCCAAAAGAGGGTGAAAATATCTGTGCATTTTATAGACCTAATATTTCAGAAGCCTCACCCCAAAATAGGCTGAAATAAGCCCTGAAAATGGGCCAAAAATGGCTGCAAAAGGGCCAAAAAAGGGGCCAAAAATGGAGTGTGCTGAGGCCAAAAACTTTTTTTGTTTTCCTCTTCTAAATTTAGATGTGTCTTAAAGTCAGGTGCACCTAGTCCAGTAAATATGGTTCTTTTACAAATATTTATCTCACATTCTTGAAAACATAGTATAGATAACACCACCATCAAGTGTATTTGTAGCTGTCTGACAAATTATATTCAACATGTAGTCCTCAAGGGAACCTCATCCACATGGAGGGAAGTAAGCAATGGGGTACCCCAAGTTCCCATTTTAGACCCAGCACTCTTCAATATCTTCAAAAAAGATGTAGGCAAGGGAATTGAAGGGGAACTCATCAAATTTGCAGATGACGCTAAGATGGCAGGAACAGCAAACACCTCAGAAGACAAGCTCAAGATCCAAAAAGATCTCGACAAGTTGAACATGGGCCCCTACCTAACAAAATGAAATTTAACATAGATAAAAGTAATGTTTTACACTTAGGCAAGAAAAACCAACAGTACAGACTATGTGAAACTTGGCTCAATGCCAGTATTCATTAGAAGGATCTTGAAGTCCTAGTGGACAATTACTTAAATATGAGCCAACAATGTGTGGCAGCAGACAAAAATGCCAATGCAATCCTAGGCTGCATTAATAAGGGGATAGAATCAAGTTCATATGAAGTTTTAATGTCGCTTTACAAAGCCTTAGTAAGACCACATTTAGAATACTGCATCCAGTTCTGGTCAACACAATATACAAAAGATATTGAAACTCTGGAAAGACTGTAGAGATGAGCAACAAAAATGATTAGGGGGCTAGAGGCTAAAACCTAAAAGGACAGTTACAGGAATTTGGTATGTTTAGTCTAAGGAAAAGAAGAACTGGGGAGACATGATATCACTTTTCTAATATTTTAGGGGTTCCTATAATAGTGGGTTGGACTAGAAAACCTCTGAGATCCTTTCAAAATCTTATTTTATGTTTTATGTTCTATGGTTTCTTGCTTCACCTTCACAGCCCATCTGAGGCAAGACCATTTGCAGATATGGGAAAACTTGTAATGGGAGAAGATGGAGAATACAATTTTGCCATCAGTCCTGATCAAGATGAAGTAGTGGAGTTTAACTTTGGGCTAGAAATGTGACAAAAATTGCATAGTGATGTTATCTCTTTCAAAGAATAGCTATGGAAGCATATCCATTAGTTCAGGAGATGTGTGGATGAACCTTTTGTTGCCCCCAGAAGATGCTTTGATTTATATCTTGTTGCTATGTTAGAAACTTTTAGCCAGCAAAATTCAGTCTTAATCCAGAACAAACAATCCAGCTGAACTCCTTAGCTTGGAGATCACTTTGTGATCGCAATAAAATGTTGAGGATTGCTTGGATATTCTGAAGCTTGTTTATTTTTGAAAATTATGTTTTCACCATAGAGCTATTTCTGTTACAAAAGCATCCCAAACTAGCACAGGTTGGTTAACTTTGGAAGATTTTTCTCTATCATCTCTCTCTAACTCACCATCAGGGTTCCAAGTAACACGCCCATAGCAAATAGGACTCTGGGGCAAGCAGGTTCCTCAAATATCAGTTTTATTGGGAATACCATATAGGCACAGGCTGGTGAAAACTGACAGTAAATGTTCCCACAGTTTTCACCTAATTAAAAGTAAAAGTTTTCCTCCCTTTTCCAAACAATCAGTCACATGGTCCAATCAAGGTGTCATCTGGTTGCCTGGTGACTTCACTCATTCTCCCTCCGGCCATTGGTGGGAATGTCCTTGATTCCCAGAAGAAAGTATTTTGTTTTGGCTACAAAACCCCAGCTATCTCTATTTCCCCCCTCCCTATCCCTCAGCTCCAGTGTCGCAACACTGAAGCATCAAAATGGCCTCAGTCAGGTCACCTTCAGGGTTGACACTCACTTTTAAATACCACAAACTGGGCAACTGTTCTTTGGAATATCTTATCCCTTTCTACATCTACATCTAATTTAATATTGAGGAATTGGAAGGGGAGAATCAGTGGAACCTCAAAGGAAGAGACTTACCTGCCATGGCTGTACAATCTGGGGTGCTTGATTGTCTCCAACTTGCATTCTCCTCTTACTCCGTTGGGAGGAAGAGGCAGCACTGAGGATCCAGGCCACAATTTGAATTATTTGGGAAATACTGGAGGAATCCTGAGACAGGATTCTTGCAATCACGTCATGGGGTGGGAATTCCCAATTCTCTTTTTCCTTGCATTTTTTCCAAACTTTCTTAGATAACACAGGACTTGAATAAGAACATTGGAATGCTTCCTTTCCATACAAGATGACCGTGGATGCATAAGATTTAATGTTATTATACTGAGTCCTTCTCTTTCTCTGGATGAGGAAAGAAAACAAAGCATATTTATTTTGGAGGTCAACCCAGAGGTAAAAAATATCTACACTTAAAGCTGTCAAAGTTGTTGCAATCCACACCCTTCCCACAATGGATGTATCAATCGTTTGTATTATTGCTGCTAACATTCCTGAGGCCTGAAAATCCAGTTGGCATACTATAATTTTTATTTGACTCTTGATAAGAGAAAAGAACATTTTCCTTTTTTCTTGCGTGAGAGTTTCTTCAGCACTTGTCTTCATATTTCCTTCTGGGACAGTTCCTGAGAGGACAATGCAAATCCCATTTTTTAGTGCAAGAACTTCCAAGCGTCTTTTGAATTTTTCTCCTTTTTCATTGTCCCGAGAAAGGAGGCCAATCCACATCCATTGGAACTGAAGGAGCAGTTGGACAATTGCTGAGTAAGGAGGTTCTTGGTTTGGGGTCATCCGATATGAAAAAGGAAAACGATGATTTTGCTCAGCCATCTGGTTGGTGACACTATAGTTGATCTAAGATGAAAGTGAAGGTATTGGTATTTTTTACCAGTTTTAATGATAAAAGTCAGATGGTAAATCTAAGGGCCTTTCTACACTGCTGAGAGACATTTCAAATGATAACTGCATGAATTTTGCTAATTCCCTTGATGTTATGTCCTGTTGTCTTGTATGCTCTCTTTGAAACCAGGGAGCTCTGAATTATCCTTGGGTGATGCTCATTGGTGGTCCTCATAGAGTACACCCTTCTGGTCACATTAGAACTCTGTGGGTCACTCATCCACTCAGTCAATTAGTCAATCAGAATAGAGCTGGAAAGTTTTCTAGTTCAACCACATGTGTGTGTGTGTGTGTGTGTGTGTGTGTGTGTGGCATGGAAATCCACCATGCCACATAAATCAGCTGAGCTGAGAAACACGGAAATATAGAACTGGGTGGGATGGGGGCAGGTGACAGGGACAGGGACTACTGATCACCGGAAGTACCGGTTCACTAGAACCGGTCTGAACCGGCAGCAGCCCAGCACTGTATGTATATAGAGACACACACAGAGATACATACGTATACACACATACATATATATATATGTGTGTGTGTGTGTGTGTTTGTATATATTTCTGTGTGTATATATATGTAGTATATACATATGTGTGTGTGTGTGTGTGTGTGTGTACACACACACACAGAGAGAAATATATATATGTATATACACACACACATACTTTGTAAATTAAAATTCTTTCCGCTCTTCTAAGATTTACTCTCTGACTTTCAATTTATGTGGAGATATATATACAAGTGCTGCCTTCTAGGCAAATCTGAACATTTTACAACCCAGAATTAATTTCATTTGGCTTTATACCTGTGGAAATTTATAGATGCTCAAGACATTGGAAATATGATCAAAGAGTTCAGAATCCATCTCTTCAAGAATTGCCAGCAAGTTCTTTTGTCTTCCACATCTGTAGTTTGGGATGTTCTCCTGTCCTGTGGACAGCACATCCAGCATGGCCTCATATGTCATTCTTGCACTGAAAAAGTTCTGATAGATGTTGTAGCCCAAGGTGATGTTGGGTAAGAGCCTTGAATTCTGGTTGACCTCATGAACAGCCAACAAGAAGGGCAGAATGTGATAGAAAGTGTTCTCACTGCAACATAAGAAATTTCATCATCTTTTTTTGCTCTATATCAATGATTTATGTGATCAACTTAAAAGCAATTGCGTTCTTTTTGCCGATGAGATAACTGTGGTTTTGCAAAGTGATCTTGACTATGTGTCTGAATGGTCATCTATTTGGCAACTTCAAATTTCAATTCATAAATGCTCTGTCTTACATATTGCTAAACATAATCAGAATGTCAAGTATCAGGTAGGTGGCATTGATCTAGCAGATGATCTTCACCTTGTTAAGGACCTAGGTGTACTTATCTCTGTCGATTTATGCTCCAAAGCTCACTGTAACAGCATTGCTAAAAAATTTCTCTAATAGAGTTGTCAAAGTCTGGAATGCCCTATCTGATTCAGTTGTCTCAGCTACAAATTTTCACAGTTCCAGTCAGAAATTGTGGGTTTAATTCATACTTAAGTGGTCAGTAGAGGGAGCATGTGTAAGTACAATAGTGTGCCTATCATCCAGGGGTAAAATTCAGCATGTTCTGACAGGTTCTGGAGAACTGGTAGTGGAAATTTTGAATAGTTTGAAGAACTTACATTTACCACCTCTGGCTGGCCCCAGAGTAGGGTGGGAATGGGGATTTTGCAGTGTCCTTCCACTGGATTAGGGTGGGAATATAGATTTTGTAGCATCATTCCCCTGCCACACCCACCAAGCCACACCATGCCCACCAAGCCACACCCACAGTATTTTTACTGATAGTAAAATAATTGAATTTCGCCACTGCTATCATCCCTGTCATTGTATATTTATTCTATTATTCTTGTTCTCATCTTTTTTTGACAAATTCCAAAAAAGAAAGAAATATATCTTCAGTTTGGATTTTCATGAAAGCATGTCATATTTACTGTAGCTTTATATCTATATAGTGCAATGTCAAAAAGATAATCAACTTCTCATTATTCATGTCAGGGATCCAACAGATGCCCTAATTAAATAATGAGCCTTGAGCCAAGCTTCAAAAGAAATCCAGTTATTTATTAGGAGCTTCATGTCAGCACATTCCCAAGTGAAGCCAACTCTGACCTCACATAATTTACGCCCTAATCATGACCCTGTTTCCTCCCTCCTCCAGGGTTTGTCATCAATCACATTCACCAATGGAGCAATTTCACAGGTTGTAGAGATCACTCCTCTCCAGCCACTGTGGTAACCCTTGGATACAGCCTTGAGCGAGATAAGTCTGGAATGTGCATCTGTCTTTGGCTGCTGTGCTGTTTTGTTGGTTTCCCTTTCCCCTTGCCTATGGCAACTTGAGAGCAAAGCCAGGGATGCTTTGCGACAAATTGAAATTGACATTTCAATTAAATTATTCAATTTATTTGAACTTTGCAAGTGATAGACATTTTTGAAATTTCTATGAGAAGAACAGTCCGATTGACACCACTAGGAGTTTCTTGCCAAAAGAAATATCAGAGAGAGATAGCAAGCTTGTGATGTCAGGATCAAAGGAATCCTATCAAAATCACCAGTACTGATTCTGCCTATCATTTTCTCCACATTATAACTTGGAAGGAAAAAATGAGAAACATTATTCACAGAGTTCAGTAGCCAAGTAAGGAAAATGTTACAATAGTAAGAAACCTCCACACCTTCTTCTAGTCAAAAGGAAAATATGAAAGTTTCTTGCTATTGTAACTGTTTCAATCTGCTTAGAATAAACATTTTGCAAAACCAAAGCATTTATTTTATTCACTTGCCTATTTACAAAGCTAATATATAACTCATATCAATTCACAACAATCCATAAAATTTAATTAAAACCATACTACCCAGGTGTGAACTAAATCCTATCCCTGATGAATATACAGTAGACGCACAAATAGATTTAATGAATTAAATCTGATAGACAGAGTGCCTGAAGAATTATGGATGGAGGTTCGCAAAGTTGTAACTAAAATCGTCCCAAAGTAGCAACTAAAACCATCCCAAAAGAAAAAGAAATGCAAGAAAGTAAAATGGCTGTCAGAAGAAGTTTTGCAAATAGCTGAGGAAAGAAGGGAAGCGAAAGGCAAGGGAGAAAGAGAAAGATACACCCAATTGAATTCAGAATTCCAGAGAATAGCTAGAAGAGATAAGAATACCTTCTTAAATAAACAGTGCAAAGAAATAGAAGAAAACAATAGAATAGGAAGGACCAGAGATCTCTTCAAGAAAATTGGAGATATGAAGGGAATGTTTCATGCAAAGATGGACATGATAAAGGACCAAAATGGCAGGGACCTAACAGAGGCAGAAGAGATTAAGAAGAAGTGGCAAAATTACACAGAAGAACTAAAGAAGATCCGTATCTTCCCAGTCCTCAAGAATGCTAATAAGGGATGCTACCAAGTGTACATGTATAGGTTGTGATCATATGATTTCTTCCTATTATATCACCCTGGAGAAGACTAATAGTTGGGATTCAAGTTCTAGATTAGCAAGGGAGGCGGATTAGCAAGGGAGGCTGTTCCGCAGGGAGGCGGAACAGACCAGGTGGTTCCGCCCCAGGTGCCTGATGGATCCTGATAGGTTCCAGATGGAGCTTGGGCCATTTCCTGAGGCTCTGACTCATGACTCGGCCGAGGAGCTGGTGGCCGCCTGGGATAGGGCGGCGCTGGTGCTTTGGACCGAGTTGTGCCTTTGCGGCCTCTGACCCGTCACCGAGTCTATTTGGCCCCTTGGTTCTCTGAGGAGCTGAGGGAGATGAAGCACCAGAAAAGACGCCTAGAGAGCAGGTGGAGGTCGAGCCGTTCTGAATCCGACCGAACACAGGTAAGAGCTCATATTAAGACTTACCTAGTGGCTATAAAAGCGGCAAAGTTTAACTATTTTTCCACTCTTATCGCATCGGCAGATAATCGCCCAGCCGCTCTGTTTAGGGTGACCCGCTCCCTCCTCCATCTGGGAGTGCGGGAGGATCCCTTGCAGGATCGTGCTGAGGATTTTGTTCAATATCTGCATGATAAAATCACTCTGATTCGGGAAGGCCTGGTCTCTGACTGGGTAGGTACAGATAGGATGATGGAGGCCGGTCTTGAGAATGTCATTTGGGGGAGTTTGATCCTGTTGCTCCCGAGGACGTGGACAGGATACTCGGGCGGCTGAACGCGACCACATGTTTATTGGACCCGTGTCCCTCCTGGCTGGTACTGGCCTCCCGGGAGGTTACACAAGGCTGGCTCCAGGGGATTAATAACGCTTCTTTGCGTGAGGGTGTCTTGCCACTCACCTTGAAAGAGGCAGTGGTGAGGCCCCTCCTCAAGAAGCCTGCCCTGGATCCAGCTGTTTTGGCTAACTATCGTCCGGTCTCCAACCTTCCCTTTGTGGCGAAGGTTGTTGAGAGTGTGGTGGCGCAACAGCTTCCCGGGTACCTGGATGAAGCTGTCTATCTGGATCCACGCCAGTCCAGCTTCTGGCCTGGGCACAGCATGGAAACTGCATTGGTTGCATTGGTGGATTATCTCTGGAGGGCTTGGGATAGGGGTTGTTCCTCTATCCTGGTCCTATTAGATCTCTCAGTGGCTTTTGATACCATCGACCATGGTATCATGCTGCACTGGTTGGAGGGGTTGGGAGTGGGGGGCACCGTTTTATGGTGGTTCTCCTCCTATCTCTCTGACCGGACGCAGTCGGTATTGACAGGGCGGCAGAGGTCGACCCCGAGGCACCTTGTATGTGGGGTGCCGCAGGGATCGGTCCTCTCGCCCCTTCTGTTCAACATTTATGTGAAGCCACTGGGCGAGATCATCTGTGGTTTTGGGGTGGAATTCCATCAGTACGCTGATGATACTCAGCTGTACATTTCTACCCCAGGCCATCCCAACGATGCCCTTGAAGTGATGTCCCGGTGCTTGGAGGCCGTGCGGATCTGGATGGGGAATAACAGGCTCTGACTCAACCCTTCCAAGACCGAGTGACTGTGGCTTCTGGCGTCCCGATATAGCCAGCTGGTGCCATCACTGGCTATTGGGGGTGAGTTATTTGCTCCCACGGAGAGGGCTCGCAACTTGGGCGTCCTCCTGGATGCACGGCTGTCTTTAGAAGAGCATATGACAGCCATGACCAGGGGGGCTTTTTATCAGGTCCACCTGATTCGCCAGTTGCGTCCCTTTCTGGATCGGGACTCCTTACGCACGGTCACTCAGGAACTCGTCACTTCCCACCTGGACTATTGTAACACTCTCTACATGGAGCTCCCCTTGAGGTGCACCCGGAGGCTCCAACTGGTGCAGAATGCGGCTGCGCAGGGGATTTTGGGAGCGACGGGGCGCTCCCATGTGACACCTCTCCTGCATGAGCTGCATTGGCTCCCGGTGGACTTCCAGGTGCGCTTCAAGGTCTTGGTTACCACCTTTAAAGTACTCCATGGCATCAGACCTGGATATTTGCGGGACCGTCTACTGCCACCAATAGCCTCCCACCGACCAGTACACTTCCACAGAGAGGGAATCCTCAGGGTGCCATCAGCCAGGCAATGTCGGCTGGCGACCCCCAGGGGGAGGGCCTTCTCTGTGGCAGCACCTGCCCTCTGGAACGATTTGCCCCCGGGGATTCGGAGGATATCAGATCTCCGGGTTTTTCCCGTGCCCTAAAAACTCTTCTTTTTCTGCAAGCAGGGCTGGCGTAACCCCTCCCCCCTTTCTGAGATATTAGGTTTTTAATTGTAAAACGGGTTTTAATTGGTAGATTTTAAAATTGTTGGCCATAATATATAATTCTTTTACATGTCTTTTAAATTTTTTATTGTATGTTTTTACTTGGCTGTGCACCACCCAGAGTCCAGCAGGAGAAGGGCGGTATACAAATTTAATAAATAAATAAATAAATAAATAAATGGTATTATCTATCTGAAGGTGGATATTTCTTTAGCAAGCCATCTTTAGACCTAGAGATTTGCTGCAAAATACTCATGGTTTCCATAAGGAAGGTCGAGCGCCAAAGAAGTGAGGACTTTGAACTATGGTGCTGAGGAAGACTCTTGTGAGTCCCTTGGACTGCAAGGCAATCTATTGATCAGTCCTAGAGGAGATCAACCCTGACTGCTCTTTAGAAGGCCAGATCTTGAAGATGAAACTCAAATACTTTGGCCACCAAATGAGAAGGAAGGACTCACTGGAAAACAGCCTAATGCTGGGAACGATTGAGGGCAGAAGAAGAAGGGGATGGCAGAGAATGAAGCGGCTGGATGGATTCACTGAAGCAGTCGGCATGAGCTTAAATTGTCTCTGGGGGATGGTAGAGGACAGAAAGGCCTGGAGGAAAGTTGTCCATGGTGGTGATGGGTCAGATACGATTTTGTGACTAACAACAACATTCATGGCTTTAGAGTTATTGTCCTATATTCTATAGTTAACTACATTTAATGGGATTCCTCTGCACTAAACATTAACTTATCTCATAAAGTCTCTCCCCTCCTTGAATTTGGTTTTTAAAAAGTATCCTTTTTATCTAAACCAAAAGGAACAGGGAAGTCCCAGAAGTGGCAAAAGTGTTAAAGGGTGGAAAGAAAGAGCAGAGAGGGTGGTAGGAATTATAGAGTAAATGTAAGGAATGGGAAGAAACAGTAGGGAGAAAATACCAGAGATCTCACTCTGTTCTAAGGTGTCATTCAATCACTATATTGGGAGTTACTGTTTAACTATTGCTAATAAATAAATAAATAAATAAAATAAATATGAATAAGTAAGTTGCTGACTCTCCACAGTACCTAGGTAGTCATTATGAAAGCAAGCAGAACCCCATCCAGGCAAGATTCATCATGGGACAGTGTTGGCAGTGCTCAGTGTTACCCAGTATTGAGGCTGACACTTGTAGAAGAACTGAAGACACTTTGCAAACGCAGATTTGACAAAATCATCAGGTTACCCAGGAGCCTTTCCTCTAAAGCAAATTGGGATGAGCAATAATGACTTGCTTTTCTCAAGGTGAGGAATAAGGGAAAGGAAATCATTCCTAGAAAATACATTGGAGGTATGTGGTTGGAGGAGATGACTCAGCAACATATCGATTAAAAACCTGGACTATTCCTATTGGGGATTCTACCAGAAGCTTATAGTAAAGAAAATGTATACTTGATTATTCATTTTAATAACTGCACTAGAATTGAATTTTCACAAAATCGGAAAAAGTCCTTATGGATAGAAATATGATTAAGAAAATATTAGATTCTTCAGAAATGAATAAATTAAGATTTGCGATCAAAGGAAAGGAAGAATCTGATTATTACAATATATGGGAGTTATTCTATCAATGGTTGGAGAATAAACATTAAAGCAATGTATTATAAAATCAAATAAATTAAGACGAGAAATGTTATAAGAGTAGGTATGTTAAATATCAGTAGTAATATAAGAATAAATACAAATAATGAATATGGTGGTAAATTTTAATTGTCATGACACAAAAATGTGTACTCACACACACACTGTTTACTGAAAGAAGGAATGTTTGTATTAAAAGAAAATAAAAATTTATATATATATATATATATATATATATATATATAGAGAGAGAGAGAGAGAGAGAGAGAGAGAGAGAGAGAGAGAGAGAGAGAGAGAGAGAGAGAGAGAGAGTGAGTGAGTATATGGAAGTTTTGGTGTATTCGGGTCTTTTCCCATGTAAGATTGAGAGTAACTTGGCGATGTTTCGATGAGGTCCCACGCGTCATCTTCAGGCTTTCCTCACACAAGCACAAAGCTGAAGATGCCACCCTGAAGATGACAAGTGGGACCTCATCGAAACGTCACCAAGATACTCTCAATCTTACACGGGAAAAGAATACACTAA
>WNWU01000233.1:264037-288843 GCA_012654045.1 Ptyas mucosa
ATATATATATATATGTATGTATGTATGTATGTATGTATGTATATATGCTTTTCTATCTAGCCAGGTTTCTACCTACATAAACTATGATGTTCTGCCGCCCTGGTTCTGTGAAATCTCATTCACACACACACACACACACATATATATATCACCAGAATCCTTGGAGGAACTGACAATTACCTTTTCAGTTGGTGGGTTGGAGGCTTGGAGAATGAAAGTGGGTACAATAGAGCTCCGATTCCAGACATTATTCCCGTAATCCAGTAGTCTCCTGGCTTGTAGTAATGGAACCACTCCTTTTCTTCTATGATCACCTTAAATGGACATTTCATCAGCGTACTGGCACAGGGAATTTGAGACAGAAACTGAAGCAGAAAAAGCTGTGTATGCAGCAGCAGCAACATTTGACATACAGTATACTGCAGGGGATCCTTTCTATAGTTCTTTCTTCAGCACAAAGCTAAATCTCAGATATCACAAAAGATTAGAACTACAGTGAAGAAGGTCCAGTTTACCCCCAGATTTGGAAGAGCTATCTACAATTTCAGACTGCTAGAGTATTTGCCAAGCTTTACCCCATACTCTGATCTCATCGCAGGAGGCTGTTACAAATCAGATTATCACATGCTGTCTATCCCATTTGTTGTCACATTGATTGACCACTAATTGTGGTGGTGGAAATCCCATAAACCTTGTTCAATGAGAATAAATAATCATGATTTTAATAATTAGAGGGGGAATTGGGAATGAGCCTTGGCCATAAAAGTGCGCCGTTGGAGAAAAGAGTTTTGTTTGACTCAGGGGAATAATCCTAATTTGAGAGTTGAGAAAGGAACAATTCAGGGAAGTCTGATTGTTTTTTAGTTTCCAAACTTATTCTTGAGATTGTAAAGATTAAAATATGTATAAACAGTTCAACACTGTTGAACTAGGCAATGGGCCGGTATAATTCCTTCTTATTTTGTCTGGTGTGGATGAGGCCATCTTCTTCAATGAAGGTTAGATACTCCAGAATGGTTAACCCCAGATCATGACATATTGAAAAATCTATTGTTGTTGATGATGAGCCACGGTGATGCAGTGGTTAAGTGCAGTACTGCAGGCTACTTCTGCTGATCACCGGTTGCCAGCAGTCTGGCAGATTTAATCTCACCAGGCTCAAGATTGACTCAGCCTTCCATCCTTCTGAGGTCAGTAAAATGAGGACCCAGATTGTTGAGGGAAATATGAGGACTCTGTAAACTGCTTAGAGAGGGCTGTAAAGCACTATGAAGTTGTATATAAGTCTAAGTGCTATTGCTATTGAAGCCCCCTGTTAAATGTCTTGTATCTTTCAAAATGTAGAAGAGACTATCAGTCTTAATGGTTACAAAGAAGATCTTGTCCAAATTCCCTGGGGCATTAATCTTAAACAATGGCCCATTACTGACTTCTTCACAATAGCAATAGCAATAGCAGACTTATATACCACTTCACAGTGCTTTACAGCCCTCTCTAAGTGGTTTTACAGACAGAAGTCTGAGTCAACCTTTAACTGGTGACAATCAAACTGCCATTTGACTTAAAGCGTATGAACTGATTTGGAAAATAATGGAAAGCAGATTGGGCGGAGTGAATTTAGATTGAAATACGGATGAATTTTGGACTTTAAAATATATACTGGAAAGATCTAAGTCAGAACAAATAGACAAGATCAATGGAATAAGTTGTGAAGTTACATAGTGACATTTAATGGTGATTTATTTATTTATTTGTATATGCGGAAAGAACAAAGAATGACCTTGAGTAACAAACTATGGGTAAAAAACAGGAACCAATTTTAATACTCATAAGCACATTTTCATTGTCACATCATTCCTATATGATTTCCCCTCCAAAGCATTCAGAGTTGTATATATTTTTCTTTTGATTGAAGACTGTCAAAAATAATAATTTGTGTCATTAATTTGTTCAAAGGGATGGAGAAAAAAATTAAAGTTGCTCCAATGTTCATGTTGATATTTTATCTATTCTTAATATATAGAATATTATCTGTCTCTCCGTTTTTCTCTTTCTTGATCTCTCCCATCCATCTCTCTCTCTCTGTGTGTGTGTGTGTGTCTCTCTCTCTACCTCATTTATCTACCTCATTTATTTAACTGAATGAAAGATCTTACATTATTCAGCCAAAAGCCAAAAGAGATCAATCAAATATATACAGTATTTGAAATTAGCTATTTTTTAAAAAAAATTCAGAACTTCTCCCCAGAAAATAAAAAATAAGCCGCACAACCAACCTATATAGTAACAAAAACACACATCATCATTAGACATAGTCTTTAATTTAATCTAAAACCATATCAGACCATCTATGGTAACAGTTTGTCTGGCCTGGCTTCAGAAATTTTATTAATGTCATAATATGAATTCAGATTATGACAATTGAAGGATATGATTATTTCAAATAATTTGAGTTGTTTTAGCAACTTTACTACTCAATCATTATAATTTAAAATTCACATGGAATGAAGAAAGGTAAGCGACAACACATAAAACATTACTTCAAAGTATGTGATTTTATGCTGCATGTAAACTGTACAAAAATAAACACCAAAATAAAGAAACTTAATGATTTTTTATCATCAGATGTTCTTTGGTGTTCATGTCAGGTCTCAGGATAATAATGTAGCATTTGGGGATAAAGATGCAGCCCAGTAAACCCAGGCCAGAGGCCAGGATGGAGAAGATCTGCACGGCTACCATGTATTTCCCCTTGGTGCTCAGATAAGTCGGAACAAAGGAGATCCAAACGCTACAAAAAACCAACATGCTGAAGGTGATCAGTTTGGCTTCATTAAAGGCCCCTGGCAGATTTCGAGCCAGAAATGCCACCAAGAAACAGATGGCAGCCAAAAAACCCATGTAGCCAAGAGCAGAGTAGAACATGGTGACAGAGCCTTCATTGCACTGCAGCAGGATGTGTTCTGACTGGGAATGAAAGTCAGAATCTGGGAATGGGGGAAAGAGTCCCAGCCACATCATACAGAGGCCTACTTGAATACCAGAGCAGGATAAAACAATAGAGTTGGCCAGACTCTTCCCCAGCCATTTCCTCATGCTGCTGCCTGGCTTTGTGGCCAGAAAGGCCACCACCACCATGACAGTCTTGGCCAGCAAGGAAGACACAGCAACTGAGAAAACAACACTGAAAATGGTTTGTCGAAGGAGACAGGTCATTTTCACGGGGCGACCGATGAATAGAAGGGAGGTCAAGAAAGAAAGCAGGAGTGAAATCAGGAGGATGTAGGTGAGTTCACAGTTGTTGGCTTTGACTATGGGAGTGTCTCGGTATTTCATGAAGATTCCCAGAATAAAGGCGGTGGTTAGGGACAAAGCGATGGCAAAGAAAGCCAGGATGAGTCCCAACAATTCTTGATAGGATAAGAAGCTTATATTTTTGGGGACACACTGATCTCGCTTCTTATTGGAATACTGGTCATCTGGACACTTTTCACAATGGGCTGCATCTGAGAAAAAAAATGGTTAGCATGAATCTGTTTCTGCAGCTGTAGGAGCATGAAAACTGCATCAGAAATCAATTACTTCATTTCAAGGAATAATATAATATTTCACCCCAGGGATCTTCATACGACACAACATTAGTTAAAATAATCAAACCGTCTTTTTAAAGGCTGAAGGTGAATGTGATTTTCAGCTCTCAAACTTGTCCTATTTCCCACAACCAAGCAAGAAAGTAACAACTCAATAGAAATCAGCAACCTTTCATTATTTTTTTAATACTCACATCATCATCCAAATTTGGCAGCAGTGCCCAATCTTTGAAGTTTCTGGATGACTTCAAGAAATTTAATGTTTTTCTCACTTCTTGATCAAATACCCCCCCCCCCAAAAAAAACCAAGATAGTATATTGATTGTATCTTGAATTTTTTGGGGGTTATTTTTTGAGCCACCTACTGTACCTTCCTGCCCAGAGAATGTTCCTTCCATACAGAGAGAACAGTCGTAGCAGCAAACTGGGGCTCCCTCTCTCACAAGCTTGGCATAACCTGGGGAGCAACTTTCTGTACATCTTGAATAAGGCACCATCTAAACATAAACAGAAAGATTACTCAGGGCAATGTATGAATTAGAAGGATTTTGTGATCTAATAACCAACTGGCTTCCAGAAGCTCATGGGCACATTGAGCAAAATCAGTCAAGAAGTAGTGGCATGTATGAGAATGCATACCATATTTTTTGGACTATAAGACACACCAAGATTTTGAAGATTTTGAAAACAAGAAAAAAAAGTTTTTGCCCTCCCCAGCCCCCTAGGAACACTCTGCAGGCCTCCCAAACCCCTGCACATCCCGTTTTTGCAAAAAATGGACCTTTTTTTGCAAAAAAGGGATGTGCAGCGGGTTTGGGAGGCCTGCAGAATGCTCCTAGGGGCTGGGGAGGGCAAAAACACAATGGTTGGGGTTGTGTGTCTTATACTCTGAAAACTACAGCATATATATATATATATTCTCTATCTTTGCTTTCTCAAGAAACCTCCAACATCTAGATTTCTCTAGATTCCCTATCTTTCTCTCCTACAACTGATCGTTGTATCATCATATGTAAATGACTTTATTAGCTGCCCTCATTTCCCTCACCACATTCTTAATAATATCTTTCTCTTATGCAATTCAGTGGGCTAAACCTTCATATTCTAGTTTTCTCCCAAAGGTACTTTTTCAAAAGACAACTCATCAATATTCCACTTCTCATTCCAGAAGCTGACTGAATTGTGAAGTATGGAAGGATTTATGTTCCTTGCAGTCATCTGGTTGTTAGCAGTCATTCTGAAAGTTGTTGAGGCCACTTGGAATTTATCTGTGCCCTCAGGGTCACGTGAATAGTGCGAATGGGTTTGGAACCTTCCTGCAATTGCTGAATCTAAATCCTGTTTACAACACAGTCTTTTCAGCAGTTCCAAATCTTTCCATCCTCCACCATTCAATCAGAACTGAAGAAGCTTCTTGGATGAGAAGTGAAACACCTCAAAGGGAAAACCAAGTCCAGGTGCCTTTTGAAAAAGCACCTTTGATACAACCTGGTTGACTGAGAATCTCCATAGACATTCTGGATTTTCTTTTACTGAAAACAAGATAATGTGATGTACTATAAATTATGGCAACATATTCCAGTTTAATAATGTAAATTGCAAATCCTGCAATACAATGCTGCAGTTTCCAGCGTGTCATAGATTATTGTAAAACCTCTAAAGTAAAGTGATATGTAATGAATTAACGAGGCTTTAAGTTCTCTTATTTGGAAGTTATCTCAATTGGCCTTAATAAGAATTATTTTTGAGCAGATGGAGATAAATAGAAGAATAAAATCCAAGCAGCCTCAACTACTTTGTTAAATAAAGTTGGCCATTGGATGGCACTTTGATTGACAGAAATCTTGACTTCCGAGGAGGCTTGTCTTTCTACAATCCCAATTTTCACCCCTGCATCTGATTTGTTCAAAACTGATGTCCACTGCATAATATCAAAGTCACCAACAGGAACTCCATTTTCATCAAAAGAAATCTCATCTCTGGAAATATTGTAATGTTGGAAGTTTCTCAGGAACCTATGAAGCTGCAGAAATATAGAAAAAAAAATCCAATTTGACCCTTAATTCAATGTTTTTCTTCCTATTATTCTGGATTGGATGTACTCTGAATAATTCAACCTCTTAAAATCATCACCGCAGTCTGAAACAGATTGATTCAACATTTCATGGGAAGCTTCTTTCAGTCATTCTCCAGGAATTTACAGCTCTTTTTCAAATATTTCGGACTATAAAATGCACTTTCCTGTCTCCCAAAAGGGGGTGAAAATGTATGTGCATCTTATAGACCGAATATTGCTGAAGCCCTGCCCACCCACCAGCTGTTTTTTAGCCTCCTCACACCCCATTTTTTGGCCTTAATTTGTCCTTTTTCAGGCCTTTTTTGGCCCATTTTTGGAGCTTTTTTCAGCCCATTTTTGAGGCACTTTGGCCCATTTTTGAGGATTTTTGGGCCCATTTTTGAGGATTTTTTCAGCCCATTCAGCGGGAAAATACTCAAACCTCATTGGCCGACCTGTCTGACAGCTCCCTACAAAAGGGTAAGCAGTCAGATGAGCTGGTTTCTGGGTTGCACCAATATTCCAATAAAGAGATGTTGTTACTGTTAGCACTGAGTCCTATCTCTTCCATCGCCAGATCCAACACAAAGCCTAGAAAATGGGCTGAAAAAAGTCTCAAAAACAGGCTAGAAAAGACTAGAAAACATGCTGAGAAAATGGGTCGAGAAAACGGGCCGAGAAAATCCTAGAAAATGGGCCAAAAAAAAAGCCTCTAAAATGGGCCAAAAATGCCTCAAAAATGGACCAAAAATGCCACAAAAATGGGCCAAAATCACCCAAAAATGGGCTGAGAAAACCCTAAAAAATGGGCTGTGAAAGCCTCAAAAATGGGTACAAAAAGCCTCAAAAATGGGTGGAAAAAAGCCTCAAAAAAGGCTGAAATAAAATCCTGAAAACGGGCCAAAAAAAGCCAGAAAATAGGGTGTGTGGAGGCCAAAAACCTTTTCTTTCTTTTCCTTTTCTAAATTTAGGTACCTCTTCTGGTCAGGTGTATCTGCTTTTGAGGCTTTTCTTGGCATGTTTTTGAGGCTTTTTTGGGGGGGGGGCTGAAAAAACCCTCAAAAATGGGCTGAAAAAAAGCCTAAAAAATGAGACAAGAAAAGCCCCAAAAATGGACCAAAAAAGCCTAAAAAATGGGCTGGAAAAAGCCTCAAAAATGGACCAATAAAAGTTCTGAAGGCTGAAAAAAGGTTGGAAAAGGGCCAAGAAAAGAGCCACAAAAGGGACAAAAAATGGAGCGTGCAGAGCCCCAAAACTTTTTTTTTAGTTTTCCTCTTCTAAATTTAGGTTCGTCTTATAGTCAGGTGTATCTTATAGTCCAAAAAGTATGGTATTTATCTCACATTCCTGAAAACATGGAATAGATAACACTACCACCATCAGGTGGCTTTGTAACTGTCTGACAAATTATATTCAACATGTAGTCCTCTGGGAAACCTCATCCATATGGAGGGAAGGAAGCAATGGGGTACCCCAAGTTTTCATTTTAGGCCCAGCACCCTTCAATATGTTCAAAAAAGATCTAGGCAAGGGAATTGAAGGGCAACTCATCAAATTTGCAGACGGCACTAAGCTGGCAGGAATAGCCAACACCCCAGAAGAGAAGCTCAAGATCCAAAAAGATCTTGACAAATTGAACATGGGCCCCTACCTAACAAAATGAAATTCAACATAGATAAAAGTAAGGTTTTACACTTAGGCAAGGAAAGCCAACAGTATAGGTACAGACTATGTGAAACTTGGCTTAATGCCAGTAACTGTGAGAAGGATCTTGTAGTCCTAGTGGACAATCACTTAAATATGGGCCAACAAAATGTGTGGCAACAGACAAAAATGCCAATGCAATCCCAGGCTGCGTTAATAAAGGGATAGAATCAAGATCACATGAAGTTCTAATATTGCTTTACAAAGTGTTAGGAAGACCAGTGGTGGGATTCAGCCAGTTTATACCACTTTGGGAGAACCGGCTGTTAACCTTCTGAGCAGTTTGGGAGACTGGTTGTTGGAAGAAATCATTAGGGCAGAGAACCGGTTGTTAAATTACTTGAATCCCACCACTGAGTAAGACCACATTTAGAATACTGCATCCAGTTCTGATCAACACAATATACAAAAAATATTGAAACTGTGGAAAGACTGTAGAGATGAGCAACAAAAGTGATTAGGGGACTGGAAGCTAAAACATAAAAAGAACAGTTACAGGAATTTGGCATGTCTAAAGGGAAAAGAAGGACTGGGGAGACATGATATCACTTTTCTAATATTTGAGGGGCTCCTACAAAGATGAGGGGGTCAAAACATTTCCCAAAGCACCAATAGGCAAGACAAGAAACAATGGTTGGAAACTAACAAAGGAGACAAGCAACCTAAAACTAAAGAGAAATTTTGTTACAGTGAGAACAATCAACCAATGGAATAGCTAACCTTTAGAAATTGTGAGTGCTCCATCATTGGAGGCTTTCAAAAAGAGACCTGGGCAACCATTTGTCTGAAATGGTATAAGGCAGTGGGTCTCAACCTTCCTAATGCCGCGACCCTTTAATACAGTTCCTCATGTTGTGGTGACCCCAACCATAAAATTATTCCTAAGACCATTGAAAATATGTGTTTTCCGATGGTCTTAGGTGACCCCTCTGAAAGGGTCGTTCGACCCCCAAAGGGGTCCCGACCCACAGGTTGAGAACCACTGGTATAGGGTCTCCTGTCCGATTAGTGGGTTTTATGTTTTCCTGCTTCACCATCACAGCCCCATCTGAGGCAAGACCATTTGCAGATATGGGAAAACTTCTAATGGGAGAAGATGGAGAATATAATTTTGCCATCACTCCTGATCAAGATGAAGTTAGCGGAGACTAGATCACTTGTGATCACAATAAAAGATTGAGGATTACTGGGATATTCTGATGCTTGTTTAGTGTTGAAAATTATGTTGTCAACATAGAGCTATTTCTGTCACAAAAGCATCCCAAACTAGCACAGGTTGTTTAACTTTGGAAGATTTTTCTCTATTATCTCTCTCTAACTCACCGTCAGGGTTCCAAGTAATACGCCCATAGCAAACAGGACTCTGAGGCAAACAGGTTGCTCAAATATCAGTTTTATTGGACATATCATATAGGCATAGGTTGGTGAAAACTGACTCTATATCTTCACTAAAATGTGCATAGAAAGGGAATATTTTTCAAGATAATAGTGTTAAAATTAAAAGTTAGAAAGGGGACAGAAACTGGAGAGAAGGGGATTAATGGAATACACATCTTTATATAATAAGGTGAAGTAATAATAAGAGGGGAAATCAGAACATGAACAATGGTACTATTAAGAATGTTTGAATAATATGGTGATTGGAATAAAAATAACATTGGAATATTGAATAATTAAATAATGGAAGATGATAATTTAACATAAATATGTGTATTACTCTTAGAACCATATAAGCCTATTAAATGAAACAAATATGATTATTAATATTTTATTTGTAGTAAAAGGAATGACACTCAGAATATGGTGATTAGCATAAAAATAACATATTGAACTATGGAATAACTAATAATGTAAGATTATAATTCAACAAAATATGAGTACTTTTTACAGAACTATATAAGCTTTTCAACTGTAGTAAATATGATGAATATTATTTTATTTGTACGAAAATGTAAGTCACTCAGGTGCCACAATGTTCACACATTGATATGTTTGTAAAAATTTAAAAATAAACTTGAAAAATAAAACCTGTTTAGAAACAGTTTAATATCAGTGTTCCGAATAATCCATCCATGGCAAACAAGATTCTGAGGCAAGCAGCTTCCTCAAATATCAGTTTTATTGGACATATCATATAGGCATAGGCTGGTGAAAACTGACTCTAAATGTTCCCACAGTTTTCACCTAATTAAAAGTTTTCCTCCTCTTTCCAAACAATCACTCACATGGTTCAATCAAGGTGTCATCCGGTTGCCTGGTGACTTCATTCATACTCCCTCCGGCCATCGGTGGGAACTTCCTTGGTTCCCAGGAGAAAGTATTTTGTTTTGGCTAAAAAACCCCAGCTATCTCTACTCCACCCGCCCCCATCCCTCAGCTCCAGTGTGGCAACACTGGAGCATCAAAATGGCTTAGGCCAGGTCAGCTTCAGGGTTGACATTCTGAAACTGACACAGAGTCTCAAATGCCACAAACTGGGCAACTGCTCTTTGAAATATCTCACCTCTTTCTACATCTAATTTAATATTGAAGAATTGGAAGGGGAGAATCAATGGAACCTCAAAGGAGAAGACTTACCTGCCATGGCTGTACAATCTGGGGTGGTTGATGGTCTCCAAGTTGCATTCTCCTCTTACTCTGTTGGGAGGAAGAGGCAGCACTGAGGACCCAGGCCACAATTTGAATTATTTGGGAAATACTGGAGGAATCCTGAGACAGGATTCTTGCAATCATATCATGGGGTGGAAATTCCCAATTCTCTTTTTCTCTGCATTTTTTCCAAACTTTCTTAGATAACACAGGACTTGAATAAGAACATTGGAATGCTTCCTTTCTATACAATGTGACCATGGATGCATGAGAATTAAAGTCATAATACTGAATCCTTCTCTTTGTCTGGATGAGGAAGGAAAACAAGGCATATTTATTTTGGAGATCAAGCAAGCGATCTAAAATATCTATACTTAAAGCTGTCAAAGTTGTTGCAATCCACACCCTTCCCACAATGGATGTATCAATCATTTGTATTATTGCTGCTAACATTCCCAAGGCCTGAAAATCCAGTTGGCATACTATAATTTTTATTTGACTCTTGATAAGAGAAAAGAACATTTTCCATTTTTCTTGCATGTGAGTTTCTCCAACACTTGTCTTCATATTTGCTTCTGGGACAAATCCTGAGAGGACAATGCAAATCCCATTTTTTAGAGCGAGAACTTCCAGGTGTGTTTTGAATTTTTCTCCTTTTTCATTGTCCTGAGAAAGGAGGCCAATCCATGTCCATTGGAACTGAAGGAGCAGTTGGACAATTGCTGAGTCAGGAGGTTCTTGGCTTGGGGTCATCCGATATGAAAATGGAAAATGATGATTTTGCTCAGCCATCTGGTTGATGACACTATAGTTGATCTAAGATAAAAGAGAAGGTATTGGTAGCATAGGAAGTTAGCACCCACCCCCTCCTAGGAAAATGAGATATCTTAGATAACAGTACAGTTTCCCCTCACACATATGTGCTAGTCGTTCCTGACTCTAGGGGGCAGTGCTCATCTCTGTTTCAAAGCCGAAGAGCCAGCACTGTCTGAAGACGTCTCCATGGTCATGTGGCCAGCATGACTAAATGCCAAAGGCGCACGGAACACTGTTACCTTCCCACCAAAGTTGGTCCCTATTTTTGTACTTGCATTTTTATGTGCTTTTCGACTGCTAGGTTGGGAGAAGCTGGGACAAGTAACGGGAGCCACTGCATTATGTAGCACTAGGGATTCGAACTGCAGAACTGCCAACCTTTTGATCGACAAGCTCAGCATCTTAGCCACTGAACCACCACATCCCATTTAGCTATTTTAGGAAATATTAAGAGGGCAGAATATTTCCCCTAAAAGGGAGGCAAAATCTCAGCCCCACCCACCTTTGTCAATGGGCCATTAAGGCCTGAGCCAGTCTATTCTACATAACAAAGATCTACTTGCTTCAGGCAGAGCCATAATATAAATCCCAAAGCACTTTCATTAATCACCATCCAGCAAGGCTCAACCAAACTTGGAGTCAAAACACAGCCTACAGAGTTGCCCCTGCATGGCCCCATGGGAGTCTGATAACCAATCAGAATACAAGCTGAAGGCCTATGTCAGAGGTTTGATAATAGACTATACAAGGAAGAGAAATATTAAGAAAAGACAAACGTATAAAGTATTGGAAGAATTATAATAGATTTGAAAAAGACCTCCAGAAATGTCCACATAAAAAAGATGTCAACATGAAAATGGATACAATTAAACATAAAATGGAGTTACTGGAGAAAGAAGAACTAGCCCAAAACATCAGAAGTACAAAGCAGAATTATTTTGAGAATGCAAATAAACCAGGAAGATGGTTAGCATATAAATTGAAAAAAAGAGAGAGAATCAAGAAAAATAATACAACTAATCGATGACCAAGGACAAAGTAAATTTGGAAATAAAGAAAAGAAAAAAATTATTCAGGACTATTACAATTATATGAGAAAGAAAAGATAGAGGAGGAAAATGTGAGACAATGTCTTCAAAATGCAAATTTACCTAGGATACCTAAAGATATTGAGGAGATGCTAGAGGGAAACATAACGATGATGGAACTAACTGAAGCAATTAAAAACAAAAGAATGGGAAGACACCAGGGCCAGATGGATTGCCAGTGGAATATTATAGGACATTGCAGGATTCCTTGAGTCTCCCACTTTTAGAAGTTATGAATGAAGTGATGACAAAGAAGGAAATACGCAAGTCATGGTCAGAGGCATATATTACATTGATTCCCAAGGAGGACACCGACCCACAACAAATCAAAAACTATAGACCTATATCCCTGCTAAATTCAGATTATAAAACTTTTGCTACAATACTGGCAGAAAGACTTAAAAGATATTTAAATGATTTTATACATTCAGATCAAAATGGGTTTCTGCCAAAAAGACAAATTAGAGATAACATGAGAATAATTCTGGACACTTTGGAATACTATGAAGCCCATCCTGAAAAGCAAATGGCTCTGATATTCTTAGATGTGCAGAAAGCCTTTGACAATGTGAATTGGCTTCAAATGGAGCAGATGGGCTTTGGTAAATATTTACCCAATCAATTGAAGCAATATATCATAAACAAATGGCAAAAGTAATAATAAATGGAGAAATGACAGACTCTATCAAGATAAAAAAAGGTACCAGATAAGGTTGTCTATTGTCCCCTCTGTTGTTTATATTAACACTAGAAGTGCTAAATAGAAGTATCAGAGAAGAACAAGACATAAAAGGAATGAGAATTCGAAAAGAAGAATACAAATTGCAAGCATTTGCAGATGACCTGGTCTTTATTCTTGAAGATCCATTAACATCAATAATTACACTGATAGACAAAATTGGAGAATTTGGGAAAGTAGCTGGCTTGAAAATCAACAAAGATAAAATGAAGATTTTAACTAAAAATATGTTGATAAAGCAAAAAGAAGAATTGGCAGATATATCAAAGATGCAGGTCACAAATAAAATCAAATATTTGGGGATATATTTGACAGCAAGATGTAGCACACTTAAAGAAAATAATTATAATAAACTTAAACAACAGATAGGGACAGATTTGGTGAAATTGGAAAACTTACAGCTTTCATTGATTGGAAGAATATCAACTATTAAGATGAATATTTTGCCTAGAATTTTATATTTGTTCTACACAATTCCACTTAGATTGGGGAAGAACTTTTTTGACACATTTGGCAGGGAAAGAAGGCGAGGATAAAATTAAAGTTATTACAAGATGCTAGAATGAGAGGGGTTACCTAATTGGGAACTTTATTATCAAGCAACAAGTTTGATGTGGATCAAAGAATGGATAACATTAAGAAATACTAGATTATTGAATTTAGAAGGTCATGATTTGTTGATGGGGTGGCATGCTTTTTTATGATATAAAGGAACAAAAATACAGGGGTATTTTAGAAGACATCATATATGTGAGGCTTTATTATTAAACTGGGAGAACTTTAAAAAACAACACTATTTGAAAATTCCAGTCTGGGTATCAATGATTGAAGCATTTTCATATTCAGTGATATTTAGAAGGGAACAAATTGTTAGATATAGTGAATTAATGGATGAAAAGGGTAAACTTAAATCGAAGCAAGAATTGGAAGAACAAGGTTTTAAGATGGATTGGTTTTCTTATTTGCAAATATAGTCTAGATATGAAGAAGATTTTAAACAAGAAGGTTTTTATGAAGTTATGACTAATTTAGATAAGATCTTAATGGGTTCTGATGACTATGTAATTAAAAAATTATATGGTTATTTATTAGAGGTAAAACTGGAAGAACAACAAGTTAAAGAAACAGTGATAGCATGGGGGGGAAACTTTGGTCATGGGATAGATTTAGAGAAATGGCAAAAATTGTGGTTGCAAAATTATAAAATGACAATGTCTACAGCATATAAGGAGAATTTGTATAAGATGTTTTACAGGTGGCATCTACCCCTGGTGAGAATAGCCAGAATGTTCAAGAATAAATCGGAAAAATGTTGGAAATGTCATCAGACTCCAGGATCATATTACTTTATGTGGTGGACATGTGCAGAAGCTAAAAGATATTGGACTAAAATCCACACATGGTCAGAAAAAATGAGAAAGAAACACATTGACTTTAAACCAGAGATATTTTTATTAGGGATTTTATCAGACATGTATAATAAAGAATTGAGATATTTAATTGTGAATGTTTTAACAGCAGCTAGAATTGTATTTGGTAAAAATTGGAAAAAAGAGAAAATACCTACTGATGATGAAGTTATTAAGAAAATTATGGAATGTGTTGAAATGAGTAAACTGACATTTGAAATTAGAGAACAGGAAGACAAACAATACTATTTGATATGGGATTTGTTTTATTAATGGCTAGATAATAAAGCATGGAGATGAAGTATGAAATATGAAATTAAGGTAATGACAAAAGATATGAAGAAAATTGTCAAATAAGAGAAATTAAATGATTTGTAATCTTGGATTTGGGATTAAGCACAAAAGAATCTTAACCGATCGATACACTTTCTGTGATTGTATTGAATGATGGTTGTTTTTATGTTTTGTTATGTTTAAAAAGAAAAAAAAGAAAAAAAGAAAAAAGAAAAAAAAGAATACAAGCTCAAATTCAAAAGCCGAGAGAGGGCATAAAACTCAGGCACTCTCAGCATCTCTTCCCTTTTTCCTTCATCCATGTGATCCTGTCCACCATTAAAACCATCTTTCCAAGCAACTTCCATGAATCCGGTGTCTTTCTCCCCACTTGGAACTGAACCCAGAAGGATATTTCTTCCAACAGCAGTTTGTGCCAGTTTTAATGATAAAAGTCAGATGGTAAATCTAAGGGCCTTTCGACACTGCTGAGAGACATTTCAAATGATAACTGCATGAATTTTGCTAGTTCCCTTGACGTTCTGTCCTGTTGTCTTGTATGCTCCATTTGAAACCAGGGAGCTCTGAAATATGCATGGGTGATGCTCATTGGTGGTCCTCATAGAGCACACCCTTCTGTCCACATTATAACTCTGTAGTCACCCTTCCACTCAGTCAATTAGTCAATCAGAATAGAGCTGGAAAGTCTTCTAGTCCAACCACATGTTTGTGTGTGTTTCTGTGAGTACGTGCTTTCTGTGTAGAATTCAAAATACACCAATTTCAAGCTCTATAGCTAACATTCTAGGGTAGCCCCAGTAAATAAAACAGGTGAAGCATGGAAATCCACCATGCCAGGCAAATCAGCTGAGGTGAAAAATGCGGAAATATATGACAGAATAGGGTGGGTGTGGGTAGACAGGGACAACTGACTGCCAGAACTACCAGTTTGCTAGAACCAGGCCGAACAGGCACGAGCCCACCACTGTATGTATATAGAGACACACAGTACAAAGACACACACACACACACACACACACATATACATATACAATGCATATATATATATATATACATATGTGTGTGTATGTATGTGTGTGTATGTGTATGTAGCATATACATACATGTGTGTATGTATATATATACACTCACATACCTATATATGTATATACACACACAAACAAACACACTTTGCGAATTAAACATTATTTCAGCTCTTCTAATATTTACTCTCTGACTTTCAATTTATTTGGAGAAATATATACAAGTGCTACCTTCTAGGCAAATCTGAACATTTTACAACCCAGAATTTATTTCATTTGGCTTTGTACCTGTGGAAATTTATAGATGCTCAAGACATTGGAAATATGATTAAAGAGTTCAGAATCCATCTCTTCAAGAATCGCCAGCAGGTTCTTTTGTCTTCCACATCTGTAGTTTGGGATGTTCTCCTGTCCTGTAGACAGCACATCCAGCATGGCCTCATATGTCATTCTTGCACTGAAAAAGTTCTCATAGATGTTGTAGCCCAGGGTGATGTTGGGTAAGAGCCTTGAATTCTGGTTGACCTCATGAACAGCCAATAAGAAGGGTAGAATGTTGTAGAAGGTGTCCTCACTGCAACATAAGACATTTCATCATCTTTTTTTTTTGCTCTATATCAATGTTTCTCTGATCAACTTAAAAGAAATTGTGTTCTTTTTGCCGATGATGTAAAATTATTCAATTCTACAGATCTGTTGTTTTGCAAAGTGATCTTGGCTATGTGTCTGAATGGTCATCTATTTGGCAACTTCAAATTTCGATTCATAAATGCTCTGTCTTACATATTGCTAAACATAATCAGAATGTCAAGTGTAAGCTAGGTGACATTGATCTAGCAGATGATCTTCACCTTGTTAAGGACCTAGGTGTACTTATCTCTGACGATTTATGCTCCATAGCTCACTGTAACAGCATTGCTAAAAAATTTCTCTAATAGAGTTGTCAAAGTCTGGAATGCCCTACCTGATTCAGTTGTCTCAGCTACAAATTTTCACAGTTCCAGTCAGAAATTGTGGGTTTAATTCATACTTAAGTGGTCAGTAGAGGGAGCATGTGTAAGTACACTAATGTGCCTATCGTCCAGGGGTAAAATTCAGCATGTTCTGACAGGTTCTGGAGAACTGGTAGTGGAAATTTTGAGTAGTTCAGAGAACTGGCAATTACCACCTCTGGTTGGCCCCAAAGTGGAGTGGGAATGGGGATTTTGCAGTATCCTTCCCCTTGAGTAGGGTGGGAATGGAGATTTTGTAGCATCATTCCCCTGCCACACCCACCAAGCCATACCCACCAAGCAATGCCCACAGACTGGTAGTAAAAAAAATTGAATTTTGCCACTGTTATCATCCTGTCATTGTATTTTTATTCTCTTATTCTTGTTCTCATTTTTCTAAGACAAATTCCAATAAAGAAATAAATAAATCTTCCATTTGGATTTTCATGAAAGCATGTCATATTTACTGTAGCTTTATATCTATATAGTGCAATGTCAAAAAGATAATCAACTTCTCATTATTCATGTCAGGGATCCAACGGATGCCCTAATTAAATAATGAGCCTTAAGACAAGTTTCAAAAGAAATCCAGTTATTTATTAGGAGCTTCATGTCGGCACGTTCCCAAGTGAAGCCAACTCTGACCCCACATAATTTATGCCCCAATCATGACCCTGTTTCCTCCCTTCCCCCATGAGGTGTCATCAATCACATTCACCAATGGAGCAATTTCGTAGGTTGTATAGATCACTCCTCTCCAGCCGCTGTGATAATCCTGGGATACAGCCAGGAGAGAGATAAATCTGGAATGTGCATCTGTCAGTTTCCCATCCCTCTTGCTTATGGCAACTCGAGAGCAGGACAGGGATGCTTTGCAAGTTGACATTTCAATTCAATTATTCAATTTATTTGAACTTGCCACCTAATGAGAAGGAAGGACTCACTGGAGAAGAGCTTACTGCTGGGAAAGACTGAGGGCAAAAGAAGAAGGGGACAACAGAGAATGAGGTGGTTGGATGGAGTCACTGAAGCAGTAGGCGTGAGTTTAAATGGCCTCTGGGGGATGATAGAGGATAGGAAGGCCTGAAGGAAAGTTGTCCATGCGGTCACAATGGGCTGGACACAACTTTGCAAGAACAATATTCATGGCTTTAGATTTATTGTCCTACATTCTACAGTTAACTACAATTAATGTGATGCCTCCATGACTAAACATTAACTTATCTCATAAAGTGTCTCCCCTCCTTGAATTTGGTTTTTAAAAAGTATCTCTTTTATTTAAACCAAAAGGAACAGGGAAGCCACAAAAATGGCAAAAGTGTTAAAGGGTGGAAAGAAAGAGTGGAGAGGATGGTAGGAATTATAGAGTAAATGTAATGAAGAGGAAGAAACAATAGGGAGAAAATACCAGAGATCTCACTCTGTTCTAAGGTATCATTCAATCACTTTATTGAGAGTTACTGTTTAACTATTGTTAATAAATAAACAAAATAGATTTGAATAAATAGGTTTCTGACTCTCCAGAGTACCAAGGGATTCATTTTGAAAGCAGGCAGAATCCCATCCAGGCAAGATTCATTGTGGGACAGTGTTGGCAGTGCCCAGTGTTGCCCAGTGTTGAGGCTGATACTTGTGGAAGAACTGAAAAAGAAACTTTGCCAACTCAGGTTTTACAACATCATCAGGTTCCCCAGGAGCCTTTCCTCTAAAGCAAATTGGGATGAGCAATAATGACTTGCCTTTCTCAAGGTGAGGAATAGGGGAAAGGAAATCATTCCTAGAAAAGACATTGGAGGTCTGTGGTTGGAGAAGATGACGCAGCAACATAACAATTTTAAACCTGGACTATTTCTGTTGGGGATTCTATCACAAGATTATAGTAAAGAAAATGTATACTTGATTATTCATGTAATAACTGCAGCTAGAATTGTATTTGCACAAAATTATAAAAGTGAAGAGATCCCTACGGATGAAAATATGATTAAGAAAATATTAGAATGTGCAGAACTCAATAGACTAAAACTTGCAATCAAAAGAAAGGAAGAATCTGATTATTATAATATTTGGGAGTTATTCTATCAATAGTTGGAGAATAAATATGAAAGCAATGTATTATAAAGGCAAATAAAGTAAGAAGAGAAATGTTATAATAGTAGGTAAGTTAAATATTAGTAGTAATATAAGAATAGATGCAAATAATGAATATGGTGGTAAATTTTAATTATCATGACACAAAAATATGTACTCAGACACACACTGTTTACTGAAAGAGGGAATGTTTGTATTAAGAGAAAATTTAAAAAATTATATATATGAGTGTGTGTGTGTGTTTGTTTATATATATATATATATATATATATATATATATAAACAAAAGACATTGGAGCAAGTAAAATCAATAACCAAAATTCTTGGGCGAGCTGACAATTACCTTTTCAGGTGGTGAGTTGGAGGCTTGGAGAATGAAAATGGGTACAATCGAGCTAAGATTCCAGACATTATTCCCGTAATCCAGTAGTCTCCTGCTTTGTAGTAATGGAACCACTCCTTTTCTTCTATGATCACCTTAAATGGACATTTCATCAGCGTACTGGCACAGGGAATTTGAGACAGAAACTGAAGCAGAAAAAGCTGTATATGCAGCAGAAGCAACATTTGACATACAGTATACTGCAGGAGATCCTTCCTAGAGTTCTTTCTTCAGCACAGAGCTAAATCTCAGAGATCACAAAAAGACCACAACTACAGTGAAGAAGGTCCAGTTTGCCCCCAGATTTGGAAGAGCTACCTGCAATTTCAGACTGCTACAGTATTTGCCCAGCTTTACCCCAAACTCTGATCTCATCACAGGAGGCTGTTACAAATCGGACTATCACATGCTGTCTATCCCATTTGTTGTCACATTGATTGGCCACTAATTGTGGTGGTGGAAATCCCATAAACCTTATTCAAAGAAGAATAAATAATCATGATTTTAATAATTAGAGGGGGAATTGGGAATGAGCCTTGGCCATAAAAGTGTGCCGTTGGAGAAAAGAATTTTGTTTGACTCAGGAGAATAATTCTTATTTGAGAGTCGAGAAAGGAAAAATTCAGGGAAGTCTGATTGTTTTTTAGTTTCCAAACTTATTCTTGAGATTGTAAAGATTAAAATGTGGAAAAACAGTTCAACACTCTTGAACTAGGCAGTGGGCCATTCTAATTCCTTCTTATTTTGTCTGGTGTGGATGAGGCCATCTTCTTCAGTGAAGGTTTGATACTCCAGAATGGTTAACTCCAGATCATGACATATTGAACAACCTATTGTTGTTGATGATGAGCTGCGGTGATGCAGTGGTTAAGTGCAGTACTGCAGGCTACTTCTGCTGATCACCGTTGCCAGCAGTTTGTCAGATCGAATCTCACCAGGCTCAAGGTTGACTCAGCCTTCCATCCTGAGCAGGGGCAGCGGCCATTGTGGCTGCCAAGAAGCTGGGGCAACTGGGCCAAGTATTGAGTAGGAGCAGTGACTGGAACAGAGTTTGGGTTTTTTTAATTGAAAAAGTTTTTAAAATTTTACATACATTTTCTCCCCCCTCCCCAACCACCCCCCCGACTTCCCAGAGCAAATACAAAATATAAAATACAGCTTAAATCCCCTAAATTCAACTCCATATCTCACTTATCATAATCATTAAACAAATGGGTAAAATGAAAGCAAGTCTTCTTTCTTCTTATTCCATCTAATTTAACAGAATTAGTATCCATTTATAATTACAGCAGTTAATAAAGCAGTTAAATATTACCTAATCAAACCTATCATTACTCAATTTAACTAATAGATACTTAACAGATTATTAGATCTATACAGTTGAACAAGATATTTTATAACTTCTTTCATTGAAAACAAAAAAAAATCCTCATTCAAAACCCCCAAATTTAAAATAAAATACTATATAAACTCTTCCATCCTCCACTTTTAAACCATCAAGGTCCAATTATAGTTAAAACTTTTAAAAAATTTTTCTAACTAAAAAATAATAATCAAACCTCTTATTAATTTATCAATACATATTAACAAATCAACTAAAAACATCATTTAATAGCTATATCAAACATTTAAATTCTTCATACTAGATTAAACCAGTTGCTAATCTTCTTATCTTCACATCTTCCAACAGCATATAGAATGTCTTCATTTACGTCTACCCACCTAAATAAAAATTGCTTCTTTGTATAACCCCCCCCCGAGTGACTTTATAATTGTATTTCAAATAGTATCCATCAAATCCAGCCAGAAATTAGATTAATAAATTCATCAGACATATTAGGGAAACCACCAGATCAACTGCAATTGCCCTAGGCCCATAGTCCTTTTGCCTTATATTTATTACCTTCAAACAGAAAACTCCAATTTACTATATTCAATAAAACTTCTGCAATTGCAATTAAGTTCAAATTTATTACAGTCCTTAATAAAATATTCCAAATCATTCAGGTCAAGGCTTATTTCACAACCCAAAACACCAGCATTGCAGTGATCTGTTTATTCTTCTCAAAATATTCCAATACAGCTATAGATTGCCTCCTCATCGTCGCTCATCGCTTAGTTAACTGGCATTAAGCTGTTGGATGTTTTCTTCAAAAAGTTCAAAATCTTTAAACACTTAAACAATACTTTTTAAGGACCATCATCTCATCAAGCAGGGTTATTTTCCTTGTCTCCAGTCTTTCTTCTTCTCCTTTTTACGAACTCTTTTCTTAACTTTGATCCCTCTGCCTTTTTTAACTCCAGTATAATCTTGCGTTTTTTGGGATTGCATATTATAAAATTTTTGCAGAAATATAACTTCTTCTGAAAACAGCTCTTTAAGTGTAGGTTGGACTTTGTAAAAAAAAATTCGTGTAGCCAAAGTCTCATCAGCTCCCAAAATTTCTTCCCCCTTATTCTGCAAAGCATCCATCTTTCTCTCCCAAAAAACTACTATAGGCTGTTGTTGTTGTTCTTTTCCTTCTCCCAGCTCTTCAATCAATCCCCCACTGCTAGATTGCAACTCAGTATTTCCATGTATTTCATTGTTTCCAGCTTGAGAAGCTTGAAATATAGTATCAATTTTTTCCAATAAAGCAGAGGTAATTGAGCTCCAAGCTTCCTCAAAATCAGACCATATCTGAGAGTTAATTAACCCTTCCTTGCTTTCTTTGCTTTCAAAAAGACCAGCCATCTTGCCTCCCTTCTTCCTTCCCTTCCAAAAGAACAGGAAAAAAAAAGTATCAAAAAGAAAAAAAAGACCCTTTGCAATTTGTAATTTATATTACTGCTTCAATTATTATAATTACTTCCTTTCTTGTTTCATCCACTTTTCAAAAAAGAGTTTTACGTTTCAAACAGGGGCTTGAAACGTAATTACTTTTAACTTTCACTTCTTCATGCCCCGTTGAAACTCAAATGCCATCTTGCTTTCACTTTCAGCTTAAGGAAAATCTTTTAAAGAATGTAAATCTTTGGAGTTAAAAAAAAGAAAATACTTGCTGTTTTATTCATGCTGCTTATGCTCTGCCAGCTCGATTCAAAAAGTATTTGTTTAAAATTGGTTGCTGGGATGGTCACGACATCTAGCTCTGCAAAGCAGAGACATCCAGGGTCCGGAGTACTGACAGGCTTAGCGGGGAGCTCCCATCTTCGAGCGCCAGATTATGGGTAAAATCTGGCGCTCTCAGGGAGCTCTACCCCACCCGTCTACTCACTTTCCCCCCTCTTACCAGGAGGAAAGTTTCCAAACCACAAGACAGCTGATAGTCGCTGTTCTTGCGGTTCTACGGAGCCCTGGGTTGGCGCTTCAAAAAGAAGCGTCCGGCGATGTCGCGATCCCACCGGAAGTCTGGAACAGAGTTTTGAAGCTGGGTGAGTGACAGCCAACTCATAGGTGAAATAACAAAAAAAGATTTTTAAATTTGAAAGATCCCCAGCATAATAATAGCAGCTAATGGGCATGGGGGGAATAAAAGAGGATGTTTGAAGCAGAATTTAAACGGACAAAAACCTGAAAAGAAAATTGACTTTCAAATAAAATTATTTGGAGAACTTTAAAAATTAAAAGAAATAACCCGAAAATTGGCTAAAGGATTGGAAAGAAAATAAGTAGATCCTTTTTTAAAAAACATTAAGAAAAACAAAAGAGAAATTGGAAAATAAGCCCTGGAATAGAAGTGCTGTACTAAAAAAAAAAGAGGTGAAGAAAGTATTGTTTAATTTGGACTGGACTCTAAAACTGATTTGGCATCTTCAAAGTTAAAAAGAAGAAAGAGAAACTAGTAAAGACTGTTATTGAAACAAAATGGATACTTTGTCAGACTGATGATTGGAATTGGGGATTGTAGAGAGACATCTTCAGAAGAATTAAGAACATTGCAATTTGGAACTTTTGTTTTGGAAAATTCTGAACTTTATTAGTGAGAATTTTTGGAGAGGATTTCTTTGTCTGCAAGTGGCTTGACTTTGAAAAAAAAAAGAGGAATACAATGAAACTTTTAAATTGGAATAATACCAACCTGGAAAGAATAAAATGGTGCAGGAAATTAGAGAAGTGATGAAAATGATGTACTCGTCATGGAAAATGGAAATAAGGGAAATAATTATAATGTTACATGGAGAATTGAAACCTGAGGATCCAAAAATTGTGACAGAGCATACTCAAGCTGACAAGGAAATAATGACGGAGACACAAGACAGAGTCTGAAAATAAAGAAGAAGATAAAGACAACAAGCTTGACTATGGAAAATTAAATGATTATGTGGCTAGTAACAATAAAAAGGAGGCTTTTAGAGATTACATTGGGATTAACAATGGAAAAAACAGAGAGGGTAGACAGAGACAAAGAAGGAAAGAAGGGTGGAATAGAAAGATTATAAAAAATTTAAATGATTACACTGGGATTAACAGTGAAAGACAAAAAAGAGAGGAAAAGGGTGGAAAACAGCAGGAAATACAAGGCAAAATAGAAGAGTTCAGGACTTTGAAATACAAAAGGATTACACTGGAATTAAAAGTGGGAAAATAAGAAAAAGGGACAAGAGATGGGAAATAATGGGAAATATAGGGCAAAACAGGAGAGTTCAAGATTTTAAAGCAGAAAAGAAAAAAAAGGGGAAAGAAAAAGGCAAAAATAAAAATAGAAAGGGAGAAAAGGAGAAAGAAATGAAAGAGGAATATGCTATATATATATATAGAATTGAAATATGAATTGAAGTAAGAAATAATGGAAAAACCATATGAATGTATAAATGAATTGAATAACAATTGGAACATTTTTATCTGCATTTCTGGAATTTAGATAATGATAGGTTTTTAGAAATATGAATAAGTTTAATAAATTAGAGGATAACAGCTAGATTATTTTCAAATCTAGTTAGGAAATTGTAATAATTGAAATACTTTTAATGGTATATTATGGTGAAAGCAGAAACAATTAAGTTGTAGTTTTGAGGAATATATGGCAAAAGCTATTTGGTTTACTATCATCATGTAAAGAGAAAAGATGGCTACATAATTAACTGACTTCTTAAGAAGCAGGATTGTATGGAAATTGTAATAATTGGGATATTCATGTCTATATTTCTGGAATTTATACAAAGAAGTATATGGGGAAAGTTATTGGGTTTATGATTACTATATAAAAAGAAAAGATAGTTGTATAACTAATTTATTTTTATTAAGATTTTGGAATGTATTATTGAAGAAAATGTATGCTACAAAACAATTGGGTTTATTATTCTTATAAGAAATGAATGATTGTAACACCACATAATTAATTAATTTGTAGTAAAGTGATGGATATTGAAATAGATGACAATGGAAAACATCAGTAATTATAATAAAGGAATATAAGGAAATACTAGGAATCATATTAGGTGAAATCTTAAATTTGAGGGGTACAATATAGAATGGAAGGGAAAAATTGAAACTTGGTTAAGATTAGAGGTTAGGATGAAGGGTAATATTTTTTTTAAAAAAATAGAGAGAATAAATATTAGGGCAAAAAGGAAGTATAGAAATTATAATTTAGTTGAAATGACTAAAAACTGTTTAAATTTGTGAACCAGCCAAATACTCTGTTAAAAAAATACATTGTATGTTTGTTTGTGTGTTTGTGTAAAAAATAAAAAAAACCTAAAAAAATAGCTATAGTCTTTAATTTAATCTAAAACCATATCAGAACATCTTTGGTAACAGTTTAACTGCCCTTGTTTCAGAAATTTTATTAATGTCGTAATATGAATTCAGATTAAGACAATTGAAGGATATGATTATTTCAAATAGCTTGAAGTTTTTTTAGTAACTTTACTACTCAATTATTATAATTCAAAATTCACATGGAATGAAGAAAGATAAGCGACGAGGCATAAAACATTACTTCAAAATATGTGATTTTATGCTGCATGTAAACTGTATAAAAATGAACACCAACACAAGGAACCTCAATGATTTTTTATCATCAGATGTTCTTTGGTGTTCATGGCAGGTCTC
>WNWU01000233.1:289243-303699 GCA_012654045.1 Ptyas mucosa
TTTTAATACTCACATCATCATGCAAATTTGGCAATAGTGCCAAATTTTTGAAGTTTGTGGATGCCTTCAATAAATGTAATGTTTTTCTCACTTCTTTATCAAACACCCCCCCAAAAAAACAAGATAGTATACTGATTGTATCCTGATTTATTTATTTTTGGAGTCATCTACTGTACCTTCTTGTCCAGAGAATGTTCCTTCCATACACAGAAAACAGTCATAGCAGCAAACTGGGGCTCCCTCTCTCACAAGCTTGGCATAACCTGGGGAGCAACTTTCCGTACATCTTGAATAAGGCACCGTCTAAACATAAACAGAAAGATTAATCAGTTTGATATATGAATTAGAAGGTTTTACTGAAATCAAGTGGCTTCCAGAAGCTCAGGGGCACATTGAGCAAAATCAGTCAAGAAACAGTGGCATGAACTTTAATTACTCTACTTGCAAGGGGCAAATGAAAGGTCATTCTCTTTCTCTATCAGTCTATATTGTACATTCCAAAACAGACTCATTGCCTCATTCTTTTTTCCAAAGGAAAGTAGTTCCATTCCAAAAGGTGTTTCTCTTTAGGGCATGTATAAGAATGCTATAACGTACCATATTTTTTGGTGTATAAGACGCACTTCCCCATCCCCCCAAAAGAGGGTGAAAATTTGAATGTGTCTTATACACCAAATGTAGCCAAAAACGTGAGGCACAGAGCAGCAAAGAAAAAACAAGCAGAGGAGAGGAGTTTTAGTTTCAGTTTTAGTTTCAGAGATCAGCACAGCATGCAGCTTTACAACAATTGACCTAAGCCACACCCAGGCTCCTTCCTTGTTGCTCACACAGCAAATACCGTATATACTCGAATATAAGCCGAGTTTTTCAGCATGTTTTTCAGGCTGAAAAAGCCCCCCTCGGCTTATATTCGAGTCACGAAAAATGCCTTTTTAAAAGAAAACAAATGAGTAGACTCATGTCTGCAAAAATAGAAAAAACAGCCCTTTCAGCTTCAGTATAGGTTAATTACCATAAGTTGACTGAACAGCCTCCCGACTCTCAGCTGATTTGCTCTCAGCTGTTTTGGGCAGGGGTCTTTTTCTAGCTGCAAAGAGTCCTGCTGGAGCACATTTTTTTTTCTCCTTGTGCAATTCAAGCTGAAAACGAAACTGAAACTAAAGCAGGTTGTTGGCTTTGCTGTTTGCTTGGAAAGGCAGATTTCTTTTCTTTTTCTTCATCAAAAAAGGTAGGTGCAAACAATGGGAAATTTATGGCAAATGGCAAAAGAGGAGAGTTCAAGATTTTAAAACACAAAAGAAAAAAAGCTCTATTTAACTAGGGAATTGTAATAATTGAGATACTATTAATTGTATATTGTGTTGAAAGCAGAAATGGTTAAGTTGTGGTTTGGAAGAATATATGGGGGAATTATTTGGTTTATTATTATTGGTAAATATAATTACTGGTAATTGATTTGTAAGAAATTGGATTGCATGGAAATAATTGGAATATTCATGTTCATATTGATTAATATACAAAAAAGATAGTTATATAACTAATTGATTTATATTAAATGTTGAATGTAATAATTATGTAATATTACATAATTAACCAATGTGAGGATGGATATAAAAATAGATGACAATGGGAAGGGATATAATATAGAATAGAAGTGAAAAATTGAATTTGATTAAGATTAGAGATGAGGATGAAGGGTAATATTGGTTTTTTAAAAAAATAGATGAGGAATAAATATGGCAAAAAGGAAATATAGAAATTGTAAATTTAAGTGAAATGACTAAACACTGTTTAAATTTGTGAACCGGCCAAATACTCTGTTCAAAGAAAATACATTGTATGTTTGTATGTGTGTTTCTAATTATTGCTATTTATTCATATTTGTTCTCTTTTATTCTTTAAAGTTTAACAATTCATTCTTTATCTTAATATCTTTATATTTGTTTGGGGTTGGTTTTCTTCCCTTTCATCTTTTTGATTGTACAGCAATCTTTCTCCTCAAATCTACCACCTCTCTCTTTGAGAAAGGGGAGAGAAAGAGAATGAGAGAGAGAGTGGGGGAGAGAGAGAGAGAGAAAGAGAGGGGGAGAGAGAAATGATGATAAGATACGGCAAAAACGTAAAATGTGAGGACAGTCGTAAGTTCGAGGACTGGTCACAAGTGCGAGGACCAGTCAAAAATTACTTTTTCAGCCCTCTGAGTAGTCCATATGCACAAAAGGACTACCCAGAGGGCTGAAAAAAGTGATTTCTGACAGGTCCTCGCACTTTTGACCAGTCTTTTTTTATTTTGAAATTTACCAGTAGCCGCTGCATTTCCCACCCCCCAGCTTATATTCGAGTCAATAAGTTTTCCCAGTTTTTTGTGGTAAAATTGGGGGCCTCGGCTTATATTTGGGTCAGCTTATACTCAATTATATACGGTACTGTTTCAGTTTCCGAACAGCCCTCAATTCTCTCACACACTGATAGGACGCTAGCCAGATGAATACTGATGGATGCTGGTAGGCAGAGGCAGATTTTTTTTTCTTATTTTCCTCCCCCAAAACTATGGTGCGTCTTATACTCCAGAGAGTCTTCTTCTCTGAAAACTACGATATATATTTTTTCTCCATCTTTGCTTTCTCAGGAAACCTCCAATAACTAGCTTTCTCTAAAGTCCCTATCTTTCTCTTCTACAAATGATCATTGTATCATCATATGTAAATGACTTTTTTAGTTGCCCAACATTTCCTTCACCACATTCTTAATGATATCTTTCTCTTATGCAATTCAGTGGGCTAAACCCTTCATGTTCTGGATTTTTCTCCCAAAGCTGCTTTTTCAAAAGACAACTGATCTTTGTTTTCCTTTGAAGACGTTTCTCTTCTCATTCCAGAAGCTTCTTCAGATCTGATTGAATGGTGGAGTATGGAACGATTTATATTCCTTGCAGTCATCTGGTTGTTAGCAATCTTTCTGAAAGTTGTTGAGGCCACTTGGAATTTATCTGTGCCCTCAGGGTCACGTGAATTGTGCAAATGGGTGTGGAACCTTCCTGCAATTGCTGAATCTGTATCCTGTTTACAACACAGTCTTTTCAGCAGTTCCAAATCTTTCCATCCTCCACCATTCAGTCAGAACTGAAGAGGCTTCTTGGATGAGAAGTGAAACATCTTCAAGGGAAAGGTGCCTTTTGAAAAAGCACCTTTGCCACAACCATGACCTGGATGACTGAGAATCTCCATAGACATTCTGGATTTTCTCTTACTGAAAACAAGATAATTTGATGTACTATAAATTATGGCAACATATCGCAGTTTAATAATGTAGATTGCAAATCCCTCAATACAATGCAGCAGGTCCCAGCATGTGACAGATTATTGTAAAACCTCTAACGTAAAATGATATCTAATAAATAAATGAGGCTTTAAGTTCTCTTATTTGGAACTTATCTCAACTGGCCTCAATAAGAATTATTTCTGAGAAGAAAAATTCCCACATATGGAGATAAATATAAGAGCAAAATCCAAGGAGCCTCAACTACTTTGTTAAATAAAGTTGGCCATTGAATGGCACTTTGATTGACAGAAATCTTGACTTCCGAGGAGGCTTGTCTTTCTACATTCCCAATTTTCATCCCCGCATCTGATTTGTTCAAAATGGATGTCCACTGTATGATATCAAAGTCGCCAACAGGAACTCCATTTTCATCAAAAGAAATCCCATCTCTGGAAATATTGTGATGTTGAAAGTTTCTCAGTAACCTATGAAGCTGCAGAAACATAGGAAAAAAAAACATTCCAATTTGAGCCTTTATTCAATGTTTTTTTTCTTGCTGTTATTCTGGATTGGAGGTACTCTGAATAATTCAATCTCTTCAAATTATCACTGCAGTCTGAAACAGATCCATTCAACATTTCATGGGAAGCTTCTTTCTGTTATTATCCAGGAACTTACAGCTCCTTTTCAAGTACCGTATTTTTCAGACTATAAGACACAGGTTTTGTCTTCCAAAAGGAGGTGAAAATGTCTGTGCACCTTATAGACCAAAAATTGCTGAAGAATTTTTTGGTCTCTGCACACACCATTTTTTGGTCTCTGCACACACAGGCCTTTTTTGGCCCTTTTCAGGCCTTTTTAGGCCCATTCTTGGAGCTTTTTTCAGCCTGTTTTTGAGGCTTTTCTTGGTGTGTTTTTGAGGATTTTTGAGGGGCTGAAAAAGCTTTAAAAATGGACCAAGAAAAACCCCAAAACCATGCCAAAAAAAAGCCTCAAAAATGGGCCAAAAAAGGGCTAGAAAAGGGCCAAAAATGGAGTACGCAGAGGCCAAAAACTTTTTTTTATTGTTTTCCCCTTCTAAATTTAGTTGTGTCTTATAGTAAGGTGTATCTTATAGTTGGAAAAATATGATATTTATCTCACATTCTAGGAAAGATTTTATAGATAACACCACCATCAGTTGGCTTTGTAACTGTCTGACAAATTATATTCAACATGTAGTCCTCTGGGGAACCTCATCCATATGGAGGGAAGGAAGCAATGGGGTACCCCAAGTTTTCATTTTAGGCCCAGCACCCTTCAATATGTTCAAAAAAGATCTAGGCAAGGGAATTGAAGGGGAACTCATCAAATTTGCAGACGACACTAAGCTGGCAGGAATAGCCAACACCCCAGAAGAGAAGCTCAAGATCCAAAAAGATCTTGACAAATTGAACATGGGCCCCTACCTAAGAAAATGAAATGAAATATATTGGAACTTTGGAAAGACTGTAGAGATGAGCAAAAAATGTTTAGGGGGTTGGAGGCTAAAACATAAGGACTGGGGAGAAATGATATCACTTTTATAATATTTGACAGGCTCCTAAAAAGATGAGGGGGTCAAAACATTTCTCAAAGCACCGATAGGCATGACAAGAAATAATGTTTGGAAATTAATGAAGAAGAGAAGCAACTTAGAACTAAGGAGATATTTCCTACTGGTGAAAGCAATCAACCAATGAAATAGCTTGCCTTCAAAAGTTGCGAGTGCTCCATCACTCAAGGCTTCAAAAAGAGACCTGGGCAACCATTTGTCTGAAATGGTATAGGGCCGTGATGGCGAACCTATGGCACATGTGCCACAGGTGGCATGCAGAGCCCTCTCTGTGGGCACACCAGCTGTTGCCCCAGCCCTGCTCCATCATGCATGCATGTGTACCTCCCGCTTGGGTCTTTGGGTTTCTGCTGTGCATGTGTGGGGGGCAGGGTGCATGCGGGGGATGCATGTGTGGGGTGCATGCATGAAGGGGTGCAGGTTGGTGCAGGAGGCTTTCTATGCCCAAAATAGGATGCGGGGGTGCCTCGAACAGTGCCCTCATGCCCCATTTTGGCTTCCAGATTGGTGCAGGAGGCTTTCCAAGCCCAAAATGGGTCACATGCATGGGGGGCACTCACATTGCATTTTGGGGGTTCTGGTACTTGCACGTGCATTTGCGCACGCACATGCATGCTTTGGGCACTCGGCACCAAAAAGGTTAACCATCTCTGGTTTATGGTCTCCTGCTCAAGTAGTGGGTTGGACTAGAAAACCTCTGAGATCCCTTCAAACTCTTATTATTCTATGTTTTATGTTTTGCTGCTTCACCATCACAGCCCATCTGAGGCAAGATCATTTATTTATTTATTTATTTATTTATTTATTTATTTATTTATTTATTTATTTATTTATTTAATTTGTATACTGCCCTTCTCCAGCTGGATTCAGGGCGGTGAACAGCCAAAATAAAAATAGAGCATACAAAATTAAAAAACAATTTAAAATAATTAAATAGTTTTGGCCCACAATTTAAAACAACCAAGTTAAAAACCAATTTACAATTTAAAACCAGAACAGTAGGGTCAAGCCAGGCTGGCTAGATGAAATAAATGTGTTTTCAGGGCTCGACAGAAAGCCTGGAGGTCAGGTATCGTGCGTATCTCTGGGGGTAGGTCATTCCAAAGGGCGGGTGCCGCCACAAATATGCTGCCATATTTGTAGATATGGGAAAACGTGTAATGGGAGAAGATGGAGAATACAATTTTGCCATCAGTCCTGATCAAGATGAAGTTAGCAGTGTATAACTTTAGGCTAGGAATGTGACAAAAATTGCATAGTGATGTTATCTCTTTCAAAGAATAGGTATGGAAGCATATCCATTAGTTCAGGAGATATGTGGATGGACCTTTTGTTGCCCCCAGAAGATGCTTTGATTAATATCTTGTTGCTATGTTAGAAACTTTTAGCCAGCAAAATTCAATCTTAATCCAGAACAAACAATCCAGCTGAACTCCTTAGCTTGGAGAGCACTTTGTGACCACAATAAAAGGTTGAGGATTGTTGGAATATTCTAATGCTTGTTTAATTTTGAAAATTTCTTTGTCAACATAGAGCTATTTCTGTCACAAAAACATCCCAAACTAGCACAGGTTGTTTAACTTTGGAAGATTTTTCTCTATTAATTCTCTCTAACTCACCGTCAGGGTTCCAAGTAATATGCCCATAGCAAACAGGACTCTGAGGCAAGCAGGTTCCTCAAATATCAGTTTTATTGGACATATCTTATAGGCATAGGCTGCTGAAAACTGACTCTAAATCTTCATTAAAATGTGGATAGAAAGGGAATATTTTTCAATATAATAGTGGCAAAATTAAAAGTTAGAAAGGGGACAGAAACTAGAGAGAAGGGGATTAATGGAATAAACATCTTTATATAATAAGGTGAAGTAATAATAAGAGGGGAAATCAGAACAAGAACAATGGTAGTATTAAGAATGTTTGAATAATATGGTGATTGGCTTAAAAATAACATTGGAATACAATAATTAAATAATGGAAGATTGTAATTTAACATAAATATGTGTATTACTCTTAGAACCATATAAGCCTGTTAAATGTAACAAATATGATTATTAATATTTTATTTGTACTAAAAGAATGACACTCAGAATATGGTGATTGGCATAAAAATAACATAATGAAATATGGAATAACAAATAATGTAAGATTATAATTCAACAAAATATGTGTACTATTGCAAGAACTATATGGCAGTTTTTATTAGGGGGGCCCAGGCTCTGTGGGAGGTCCCTGTTCCGCAGATATACGGGTGTGAGTCCCTCATGAGATGAGGCCCACAAGGGCAGTTGGGCTTGTTGATTACGTACCTATCACCCAGCTGCATATCAACGGCCCTGCCCGGGCTGCTTGATGTCCTATCGGGGCTGGTGGTTGAGTTTCCCAGACTTATTGTGATGGCGGACATCAATCTGCCTTCTCTGGATGGGGCGTCGGGAGTAGCCTGGGAGTTCATGGCTTCCATGGCAGTCATGGACCTGACTCAGATAATTCAGGGCCCAACCCATGTGGGGGGACACATGCCCGATCTTGTTTTTATCTCAGAACAGTGGCGTGTGGAGCTCGGTGGGGGAATGCTGGTCATTGACCCCCTGTCATGGACCGATCACTTTCTCCTCCGGCTGGGCTTCCACTATGACAACCCCCACCGCTGGGCTGCAGGACTGACCACCTGGTTCCGCTCCAGGCGCCTGATGGACCCTGAGCGATTCCAGATGGACCTATCTCTCTTTCCCACACCCCGGTTGAGGTTCTGGTGGATGCCTCGGAATGGGTGGCCTCCGGGGCCCTCGACCGTGTCATGCCTTTGTGGCCTCTGACCCGGCGCAGATCCCGGTTGGCCCCTTGGTATACTGAGGAGCTCCGGGAGATGAAGCGGCAGAGGAGAGGGCTAGAGAGTTGTTGGAGGTCCATCCGTTCCGAATCTGACCATGCACAGTTAAGATCCCTCACACGGTCTTACCTAGTGGAGATGGAGGCGGCGAAGCATTTTTACTTCTCTGCCCTCATCGCATCAGCAGATAATTGCATAGCCGCCCTGTTTAGGGTGTTACGCTCCCTTCTGATTCAGGGAGCGGGGAGATGACCCTTTGCGGGGTTGGGCCGAGGAGTATAGTCAGCATCTGCTGGACAAGATAGCTCAGATTCGGACGGTCTGGACTCTGACTGGGCAGGGTTGGACGGGGGGAAGATGACGGGTCTTGTTATCTGGGAGGAGTTCAATCCTGTGACCCCTAAGGAAGTGGACAGGATCATGGGGAAGCTGAGTGCTACCACATGTTTGCTGGACCCGTGTCCCTCCTGGCTTGTTTATGCAGCCCGGGAGGTTATGCGTGACTGGATCTGGGCAGTGATTACTGCATCCTTGGGTGAGGGTAGCTTCCCCGCCACCTTGAAGGAGGCGGTGGTGAGGCCCCTCCTCAAGAAACCTGCCTTGGATTCAGCTATTTTGAACAACTTTCGTCCTGTCTCCAACCTTTGCTTTATTGCAAAGGTTATTGAGAGCATGGTGGCACGGCAGTTCCTGTTGGCCCTAGAGGAAACAGAATACCTTGATCCATACCAGTCGGGTTTCAGGCCTGGATACAGCACGGAGATGGCATTGGTCGCGCTGGTGAATGATCTCTGGAGGGCCTGGGACAAGGGATATTCCTCTGTCTTGGTCCTATTAGATCTCTCGACGGCCTTTGATACCATTGACCATGGTATCCTGCTGCGAGGGGTTGGGGGTGGGGTGCACTGTTTTATGGTGGTTCTCCTCCTACCTCTCAGGGCACTCATAGGCGGTGTTGACAGGGGCAGAGGTCGATCCTGAGGCCCCGGGGATCAGTGTTCTCTCCTCTTCTGTTCAACATCTATATGAAGCCACTGGGGGAGGTCATCCATGGTTTCAGGGTGAGGTATCATCAGTATGCTGATGATACCCAGCTTTTCATATCCACCCTGAACCAGCCCAGTGATGCCCTCGACGTGATGTCCCGGTGCCTAGAAGCGGTACAGACCTGGATGGGGAGAAACAGGCTTCGGCTCAAGCTTGCCAAGACTGCGTGACTGTGGATACCGGCATCTCGGCTCGAACAAGATATTCCATCTCTGGTTATTGGAGGTGAAGTGTTACCCCCTGTAGACAGGGCGTGTAACCTAGGCATCCTCCTGGATTCACGGTTAAATTTGGAAGATCATGTTATGACCAGGGGGGCATTTGCTCAGGTTCACCTGGTGCACCAGTTACACCCTTATTTGGATTGAGATGCTCTATGCACGGTCACTCATATGCTCGTTACCTCCTGTATTGACTACTGCAATGCTCTCTACATGGGGCTGCCCTTGAAGACCACTCGGAGGCTTCAGCTGGTGCAGAATGTGGCTGCGCAGGTAGTGATGGGAGTGTCCTGGCACTCCCATGTTACACCTCTCCTGCGTGACTTACATTGGTTGCCGGTTGCCCTCTGGGTGAGATTCAAGGTGCTGGTGATCACCTATAAAGCCCTTTATGGCTTAGGCCCGGGATATTTGGTGGACCATCTGCAGCCAGCAACAGCTTCCCATCACCCGGTGCGCTCTCACAGAGAGGGCCTATTCAGGGTGCCGTTGGCCAGACAGTGTCGGCTGGTGACCCCAAGGGAGAGAGCTTTCTCTGTAGGCGCACCCACCCTTTGTAATCAACTCCCTCTGGAGCTTCGTGTGGCCCCCAACCTTCGCTCCTTCCACTGTGGGCTGAAAACGTGGCTATTCATTTAGCTGCCCTAGATTGATGGGGTTTTTAGAACTTAATGGAGTTTTATTGGAGTTTATTGGATTGTTGTTAATTTTATCATGGACTTTGTTTTTAACGGTTTGTTTGTTTTGTTTATTGTTGTGAGCTGCCCTGAGTCCTGTGGAGTCCTGTGGAGATAGGGCAGCATATAAGTCCAATTAAATAAATAAATAAATAAATAAACTATATAAACTTGTCAACTGTAGTAAATATGATGAATATTATTTTATTTGTACCAAAATGTAAGTCATTCAGGTGCCACACTGTTCACGCATTGATATATTTGTAAAAAATTAAATAAAAAATAAAAAACTTGAAAAAAAGAAAAAAAAACATTTAGAGTTGGTTTAATGTCAGGGTTCCAAGTAATATGCCCATAGCAAACAAGATTCTGAGGCAAGTAGGTTCCTCAAATATCAGTTTTATTGGACATATCATATAGGCATAGGCGGGTGAAAACTGACTCTAAATGTTCCCGCAGTTTTCACCTAATTAAAAGTAAAAGTTTCCCTCCTCTTTCCAAACAATCAGTCACATGGTTCAATCAAGGTATCATTCGGTTGCCTGGTGACTTCACTCATCCTCCCTCCGGCCATTTCCCCCCTCCATATCCCTCAGCTCCAGTGTGGCAACACTGAAGCATCAAAATGGCCTCGGTCAGGTCAGTTTCAGGGTTGACACTCACTCTCAAATACCACAAACTGGGCAACTGCTCTTTGGAATATCTCACCCCTTTCTACATCTAAATAAATATTGAGGAATTGGAAGGGAAGAATCAATGGTGGGATCCTGCCAGTTTAACAACCAGTTCTGTGATTGCGTGCTTCATGTGCGCACATGCTCATCCTGTGCGGGTGGAGGTTTAGAAATACTAACCTTTTGTGTTACCACTAGGGAGTAATGCAGCTGAGGTGCGGCAATCCACTCTTCTGTGCCAATCAGCTGAGAAGATAAAGGTAAGTAAAGTGCAGGGACGGATGGACGGGCTGACCTGCTCATTGGAGCAAACCGGTTTGCTCCCAGCTGATCGTCAGAGACACCATTTTGCCAGAACTAATCACAGCTGGTAGAAACTCACCTCTTGGGAGAATCAATGGAACCTCAAAGGAGAAGACTTACCTGCCATGGCTGTACAATCTGGGGTGGTTGATGGTCTCCAACTTGCATTCTCCTCTTACTCTGTTGGGAGGAAGAGGCAGCACTGAGAACCAAGGCCACAATTTGAATTATTTGGGAAATACTGGAGGAGTCCTGAGACAGGATTCTTGCAATCACATCATGGGGTGGGAATTCCCAATTCTCTTTTTCTCTGCATTTTTTCCAAACTTTCTTAGATAACACAGGGCTTGTATAAGAACATTGGAATGCTTCCTTTCCATACAATATGACCATGGATGCATAAGAATTAAAGTCATAATACTGAGTCCTTCTCTTTGTTTGGATGAGGAAGGAAAACAAAGCATATTTATTTTGGAGATCAACCCAGAGGTCAAAAATACCTACACTTAAAGCTGTCAAAGTTGTTGCAATCCACACCCTTCCCAAAATGGATTTATTAGTTGTATCAATCATTTGTATTATTGCTGCTAAGATTCCTGAGGCCTGAAAATCCAGTTGGCATACTATAATTTTTATTTGACTCTTGATAAGAGAAAGGAACTTTCCCCTTTTTTCTTGCATGAGAGTTTCTGCAGCACTTGTCTTCATATTTCCTTCTGGGACGGTTCCTGAGAGGACAATGCAAATCCCATTTTTTAGAGCGAGAACTTCCAAGCGTCTTTTGAATTTTTCTCCTTTTTCATTGTCCTGAGAAAGGAGGCCGATCCACGTCCATTGGAACTGCAGGAGCAGCTGGACGATTGCTGAGTAAGGAGGTTCTTGGTTTGGGGTCATCCGATATGAAAAAGGAAAACGATTTTGCTCAGCCATCTGGTTGATGACACTATAATTGATCTAAGATGAAAGAGAAGGTATTGGTAGTATAGGAAGTTAGCCCCCACCCCTTCCTAGGAAAATGAGATATTTTAGGAGATATTAAAAGGGAAGAATATTTCCCCTGAAAGGGAGGCAGAAACTCAGCCCCCCCTCCACCTTTATCAATGGGCCATTAAGGCCTGAGCCACTCTATTCTACATAACAAAGATCTACCTCTTTCAGGCAGAAATCCCAGAGCCCTTTCATTACATCACCATCCAGCAAGGCTCAACCAAACTTGGACTCAAAACACAACCTACAGAGTTGTCCTTTTTAAACTGACAAAGATATTAATTTCTCATAGATCATTATTTCTTATTTGATTGTTTCATATATTGAGGTTGAAATATTGTTTGTTATATCCCCCCCAGCAATTGTTTAACATTGGTATATCATTTCCTTGTCTTCATTCATATAATTGATTTCAAATATTTCTATATAAACTCTTTAATTGGCTGAATTTCTTTCAGACATTTGAAATGCAGAAGTCAGTTTAATAACCTCCCTTTAAAAAAAACAACCCCAAGACAACTGGCATTGTGCCAAGCTCCAGTTCAAAATAGGAAAGACTATTATAACATACTTTCTTCTGTCTTGTACACTAGAGAAAGTATGTAAAAGCTGCTTTCTGAGGTGACCTCAGAATCTTGACCTATTCATTGTTTTCTTCATATCTTTCTTTTGAATTTTTTTACTTCAATCTCAAGATTATAAAAATGAGGAATTCCTCACTGTGAGAGTTATTAAGAGTTGGAAGAGCCTGCCTCCTGGAGCTCCATTGCTGGATATTTTCAAGGAAAACTTGGACAGCAATTTGTCTGTAGTGTTCTGACCATTCCTCCTCTGTGTAAGGAGTTGGACTTTTTATTCTATGATTCTGTGGGGAAAAAATCTCTTTTGTATTAGTCACTAAATTTTCAAAATGTTTAAAAGTCACTGATTCAACCCTCACACATTCTATGACAAAGTCTTACTTTTCAAAAGTCATAATTTTCAAAATTCCCAATGGTTATGCCCAGGCCTTTTCTACTACCAGAGGCCTGCTGGCCACATGGCCCGAAGCCAAAGTCTTTTACCCAGAAGCTGGTGAAAATGTTTTCCTTAGATTTCACATTCTTATAGCTTTGCCATCATTTGAATAAAACACTTCAGACTTTCTGCCAGCGAACCAGCCTCTTCTGTAGCTCTGGAGATCTTTAAAAAATAGGCAATCCTTAGGAAATGGGATGTAGGAAGGAAGTGGATCTAGAAGGCTAGCAAAGACGACCCAGTGCCTGTGGAGACCCAGGGCAGGATGTGTGGGGAAAGGAACTATGGGGACCCCAAGGGATTGAGCATGGGGTATCGGGGGAGACTTTGGGTGGCCTCTTCCAACACTAGGCTCTGCATGGTCTTCCCCACCCTGAGATACCTCATGTGCGTTTAACGACCTGTGTATTCGATTAGCAAATGCATTGGGCAAATCAGGGAGGGATCATGGTTATTTAATGTGATTCAGTCAAACGGATCCTCAAGTTACAAATGTAATTGGCAGGCTCTATTATATTGGTAACTTGAGGGTGAGTTGTACAGTATGTGCAGTATGTGTGTGTGTAAATATGTATATGTATACACACATATATACAATGCATATGCTTATGTGTTTGTGTGTACACAGACACACACATATATATACACATACATATACATGCATATACATACATATGTGTGTGTGTATGTGTATGTGTGTGTATGTATGTATATATATATATATATATATATATATATATATATATATATATAAAGCTGGATACCCATGCTTCGCTACTTATGACCATTGTAGCATCCCCATGGTCTTGTCAGACTCTCATTGTCATCATCACCAATGAAGTATATCTGGAGAAATGAAGGCTGCTGCTGAGGCCCTGCCATGATACTCCCTGTCCTGTGGTAGACCTGCCCCTGAACTTTGAATGTTGGCATAAAATTTCCCTCCTTCACCTTTCTGGCTCCAAAAGACATCATTTTGAAGCATCCGTTGTACTTCCAGGCAGCAGAAAGACAGTCTTTTCCCTCTAACTGGTGTTATAGTAGAAGGAACAGATTTGTCTGAACTGAGGAGGTCAGTGTAAGAAGTGATTTGGGACTCTATGGGACACTATGCAGGAGGAATTTGGTTCACAATTCATTGGCTCAGTGGTGGTCGGTGACTGAAACTCATCAGGGGATATTGCTTCCGCTGCCTTGAGTTCGGAAGCAGTTCCATAGGTGGAAGGCGTAGACATTTTGATGAGCTAGCGACATTTAGTACTGTAAGGAGCCCCAGACCACTCCTGAGTGAAGGAGTGGAATGTCTGCCAGTTTGAACTGAGGAAACGGAATGTGAGGCATCTGGCATTTGGAGCTTTTCAGGTGGGGAGGGGGAGTAGAACGTCTAACTCCTTAGCATCAGAGAGTGTTAATATACTGTATATGAATATACTGTATATGAAATACTAATGATCTGATGATCATTTTGAAAAACCCTTTCTTAACGAGCACCTAGAAGCCAAGAGGAACATATGTGCCAAATTTCAAGTTTGTAGGCTTTACAGCGTGATCGCGGCGTGAGTGGTTTTTGCTTATATATATATCTTTTTCAATCTCTTTCTAGCCAGGTTCTACCTACGTAAGCTAAGATGTTCCTCAGCCCTGGTTCTGTGAAATCTCATTCACAACTTCTGGACTTTTTTCTTTCTAGCAGACTGCAACTCTGTGTTGGCCTGTCTGAGACTTTCTAGCAGACTGCAACACAGAGTTGTGAATGAGATTTCACAGAACCAGGGCTGAGGAACATCTCAGCTTACGTAGGTAGAACCTGGCTAGAAAGAAATTGCACATAAAGCCTACGAA
>WNWU01000233.1:304696-319271 GCA_012654045.1 Ptyas mucosa
ATATACATATACATATACATATACATATACATATACATATACATATAAAACATTGGAGCAGGTAAAATCAATCACCAGAATCCTTGGACGAGTTGACAATTACCTTTTCAGTTGGTGGGTTGGAGGCTTGGAGAATGAAAATTGATACAATCGAGCTACAACTCCAGACATTATTCCCGTAATCCAGTAGTCTCCTGGCTTGTAGTAATGGAACCACTCCTTTTCTTCTATGATCACCTTAAATGGACATTTCATCAGCGTACTGGCACAGGGAATTTGAGACAGAAACTGAAGCAGAAAAAGCTGTATATGCAGCAGAAGCAACATTTGACATACAGTATACTGCAGGAGATCCTTCCTAGAGTTCTTTCTTCAGCACAGAGCTAAATCTCAGAGATCACAAAAAGACCACAACTACAGTAAAGAAGGTCCAGTTTTCCCCCAGATTTGGTAGAGCTATCTGCAATTTCAGACTGCTACAGTATTTGCCCAGCTTTACCCCAAACTCTGATATCATCGCAGGAGGCTGTTACAAATCAGATTATCACATGCTGTCTATCCCATTTGTTGTCACATTGATTGGCCACTAATTGTGGTGGTGGAAATCCTATAACCTTGTTCAAAGGAGAATAAATAATCATGATTTTAATAATTAGAAGGGGAATTGGTAATGAGCCTTGGCCATAAAAGTGTGCCGTTGGAGAAAAGAGTTTTGTTTGACTCAGGAGAATAATCCTAATTTGAGAGTCAAGAAAGGAACAATTCAGGGAAATTTGATGTTTTTTAGTCTCCAAATTTATTCTTGAGAGTGTAAAGATTAAAATGTGGAAAAACAGTTCAACACTCTTGAACTAGGCAGTGGGCCATTATAATTCCTTCTTATTTTGTCTGGTGTGGATGAGGCCATCTTCTTCAATGAAGGTTAGATCAGATATGGTTTTCAGCAGGATCTGACCAGTTCTGGAGAACCGGTAGCAGAAATTGTGAGTGAGAACTGATAAATATTACCGCTGATGGGCCCTGCCCCCATCTATTCTCTGCCTCCTGAGTCGCAGCTGATCGGAAGGAAATGGGGATTCTGCAGTAACCTTGCCCTGGACTGGGGAGGGAATGGAGGTTTTACAGTATCCTTCCCCTACCATTCCCACCAAGCCACGCCCACCAAGCCATGCCATGCCCACCAAGCCACACCCACAGAACTGGTAGTAAAAAAATGTGAATCCCACCACTGGGTTAGATAATCCAGAATGGTTAATTCCAGATTATCAGATATTGAACAACCTATTGGAGCCCCCTGTTAAATGTCTTGTATCTTTCAAAATGTAGAAGAGACTATCAGTCTTCATAGTTATAAAGAAGATCTTGTTAAATTTCCCTGGAGCATTAATCTGAACCAATGGCACGTTATTGACTTTTTCATGATAGCAATAGCAATAGCAGACTTATATATCACTTCATAGTGCTTTACAGCCCTCTCTAAGTGGTTTACAGAGTCAGCCTATTGCCCCCAACAATCTGGCTTCTCATTTTACCAACCTTGGAAGGATGGAAGGCTTAGTCAACCTTGAGCCGGTGAGAATTGAACTGCCAAATTGCAGGCAGCCAACAGGCAGCAGAAATAGCCTGCAATGCTGCATTCTAACCACTGTGCCTCCTTCTCCTCCTGATGTGATGATATTTGCTATCTCTTACATAAGGTATCGTGTAGGGAACCAAAAGATGATGCTATATATACCACAATGGTGGAAGGTGAAGGGCTAAACAAAATTTGAGGACCTGAGCCCAAGGCCATTGCTATATGATGTGCAGGTATAAGTTCTTCTGCTAAGTGTGTACCTGAGACCTCTCTCCATTGCATCCTCCAAAATCATTTGATGGAATGTAAATAAATAAATAAATTAGTCATATATATATTGCCTGGACAATCAGTTGCTTCAAGGATGAAGCTCTGATTCCAAAGGTCTAGTCTCCAAAGTATGGACTCCAAAGATATGAGCTAGCTGTGCAATGATGGGATTCACATTTTTTTTTACTACTGGTTCTGTGGGCATGGCTTGGTGGATGTTGCAGGGGAAGGATACTGCAAAACCCCCATTTCCACCCCACTCCAGGGGAAGGATACTGCAGAATCCCCATTTCCTCCTGATCAGCTGAGACTTGGGAAGCAAAGAATAGATGGGGGCGTGTCCAGCCAGAGGTGGTATTTACCGATTCTCTGAAGTACTCAAAATTTCCACTACCAGTTCCCCAGAACTGGTCAGAACTTGCTGAAAGCCACCTCTGCAACTGTTGCTCCTGACAGAGAGCTCTGTGCTATGAGGCTCCCACCAGGTTTGAAGGCAGGTGTCCCCAAAAACTGATAGAAAACCATGCATGGCATGACAGAAATCATGCACACAGTTATTATTACAATGGACTTTCAGTCTCATATTGTGTTAGATTCTGTACTTTGGAAGACTACCACCACCATGACAGTCTTGGCCAGCAAGGAAGACACAGCAATTGAAAAAACAACACTGAAAATGATTTGTCGAAGGAATCAGGTCATTTTTATGAGGCAACCGATGACTAGAATGGAGGTCAAGAAAGAAATCAGGAGACTTCTGGTTGGGGACTCACGGTGACATGATGTTGAGAGAGTGATTGCTGCTCTTCAATGCCGCTAATCACCGTGTTTTGGGGATCCGTTTTGAGGCAACAGGCTCCAAGAGTCTCTCGGACAACGGAGGGATTCTGGAGAGAAGAGAAGCGAGGTGCAAGCGCTCTCCGCTCAACCGGATGCCTCGGTCTAGCCAGCATGCATGTATCTGCAATTTAATGGCCTACCCAAGGCCGTGATAACCAACAAGAGATGGGAAGTAAAGAAGAAATTCAGAGAAGCTGGTGGAGAAGAGGACTTATACTTTACTTTCCCTGACACTGTGGGATCGACTGTAAAGAAGTGTGGCCGGTTGTGTCAGGTGGAAGATCTCGTGGGGAGAGAGAGAAAAGCAGCGACTGAAAGGAAAAGAGCGGATTGGAACTGATTGGATAACTGGCAAATCACCAAGAAAAAAGAAGGAGATTGTTGAGGTGGAGAGGCAGTGCAGATGGAGGAGAACCAGTGAGACACCTTCAATTGTGATAAGGAGAGAGAGAGCTTTGAATGCAGATACAAATTGATCTGACTGTGTTTGGATCACGAGCTGTCAAATGGAGAGCAGGATGAAACCGGAGGAGAAGAAACCGGAAGTGCAGCCATAAGTAGGAGTTGACAGTAAGATAGAAGAGGCGAGGCTATGGAGATCAACGGAGAAGCCAAAGAACTTTGGAATTAAGAGGACATTGAAATTGTTGGAATTGTTGGGGACAGGTCTGCAACAAATCTTACGAACTAACAACAGGAGGAAAGTTTTTGAACTTTACAGTAACCCATACATACCTTGAAATATATATACATCCTATATTTATATATTTATACCTATAATATTTATAATTTTTATAAGATATCTTATTAAATTTACGGATACGTATATATATATATAAATATTTAAATATCTAAATAGCCTGAATTTTAAATTGTAAGATTAGCAATATTTTTCTTTACTAATTTACTATTCTTTCGTTATTTTTTTGTGATTAATTAGCTTGAAGGACATAGAGTATAAGATTATAAATAGCTTAGAACTGTGATATTAATAGAAAATAGAATTTAAATTAATCACTAATTATTATTTAATCAATTTATTAATACAACTAGTAATTTATTAATTTGAGAATTGTTGATCAACTTCAAGAATAGAATTAAGCATTTCTGAAATGACAGAATTATTTGTGAATTAAGCATATTTGATTACTGGTAACGACTGATTGAGATAGATCAATAAGTACCTGTGTTAATATTTTCCTCTGTTCCTGTGTGAACAGTAAGCATTGGCAACACCTCTATAGCTTAATAGAAGTAATCAGTGGATGATAATTTGGAGGAACATTGAAAGAATTGCGAGAGAGCAGAAAAAGGTCTTGAGAGAAATGACAAGTCTCTCATCAACTATACTCAAAACAGGAAAGAAGACCTCCTCCAATCCTACAATAACAATGACCTCACCAGCAATGCAAAAATTGACAGAAGGAGTAACAAAAACAGAAAATCGATCATGATTCCAATTATGCAGGCTATGCAATCGACCCTAATAGTGATTCAAGACACCATGCTAAGGATGCAATAAAAGATGACAAATAATCATGTAGAACTGAAGACGGATATCCAAGTCATCAATCAAAAAATGAATGCGATCCAAGAGTCAATACACAATAACAAACAAAAAATAACGAAAGTGGAGACCAGGATGGAACAAAACGAAAAACACTTAGACTCAATAGACCAGAAGATGATGGCACAAAATAGAGAGCTGGAAGACTCAATAATTCAGTTGGAAATGGATAGAGCATCCTTTTATCTACGTTTCCAAAATATAGTGGAAGATAAGGAGGAAGATCTAGGTCAAGTGATGGCGGAGATAATAGCGGAAATATTACAAGAAGATAAACATGAGATAATAAAAGAGCTAGACAACATGTATAGAGTCGAGACCAACTATGCAAGGAGGAATAAATTACCCAGAGAAGTACATGTTAGGTTTGCGAGGAAAAAGTTCAAGGATATACTTTACAAGTATATGGCAAGAGAAGAATCGGTGACCTACAAGGGAAAGGAGGTGATAATCTTAAAGCAGGTTCCCAGGAGAGTGAGGGAACTGAGAAGGGACTACAGGTTCCTGGCAATACAATTAAATAAGAGGAACATCCTCTTCAGGTGGATCCTGCCGGAAGGTATGCTGATTACCTGGCAAGGGAAAAAAATTAAAATAGACAGCCATATTGCAGCACAAGACTTCCTGGACCAATTGAGAGGAGTGGAGGAAGATCAAAGTAGCAAGGAAGAGTTGGAAGTAATAGTACAAGAAGAAGAAAATACAGACCAACGGGAATCCAAAGAGGGAACACCAGAGGAAAAGGAGACAGAAGAAAAGAATCTTAAAGAGACAAAAGGAAAAAAACAAAGACCGCAAAGGACTACATGCACAAACAAAAACTGAAATAGCATATAAGAGCTAAAAAATGGAGGGATGAAAAATACTATCAGTCAATGTCAACGGATTAAATGATAATAGAAAGAGAAAACAACTGTTCACAAAATTAGCAAAACAAAATGCAGATATAAAATGCCTTCAGGAGGTCCACATAAAAAAAGAAGATGGGAAATGTCTAGATTATAATAAATTTGGAAAAACCTTCACATCTTTAGCACGGGGCGGGGGGAAGAGGGGAGTAGCACTATATGTTAAGAAAAGGATAGCAGCCGAGTTAAAACATACTGACACCAAGGGGAGAACATTAGCAGTTGAGATTAAGAGGGGGAATCTACCAATACTATTAGTAGTTATTTGTGCCCCAAACAAAAATCTGGGAGACTATTAAAAAAAAAATAGGTGAGAAAATAAGCAAAATGGAATATAGCAAGATTTGTATAATTGGCAACTTTAATGGAATTGTAGATCCAGATAAAGACCATAAGAGCAACAAAGTCCAAAAGAAAAAGAGAGAAAAACTACCAAGAACCATTTCTGAATTAATGGATGAACTAAACCTAGTAGACATATGGTGGACCTGAATAAGAAACAGTATACTTTCTATTCAAATCCCCCAAAATCTTGGTCAAGAATTGATATGATGTGGGTCAGTAGGAACATGGGGATGGAAATTGATTTGCAGAGATAACACTGAATATATGGGCAGACCATAACCCTCTAGAGATAAGATGGAAAAATTTACAGAGGAAGAAGCAGAAAAGATGGAGATTAAACACCCATTTTTGAGGGATAAGGAATACACCAAAAAAATTAAGGGAGATCTAAAACTATTTTTTGAGGAAAATGAAAATCAAGAAATGCCCAGAACAATTATATGGGACATGATGAAGGCATACTTAAGAGGGCTGGTAATATCCCACAGTATATATAAAAATAAAGAAAAAAGGAAGATACAGAAAGAACTTGTGGAGAGATTGGGAGAAGCATAAAAGACTCTGCAGCAACATCCAGGAGACACGGTAGCAAAAGAAAACTGGATGTTAATCAGACATAAACTGAACATTCTGGATCTAGAAGAATTGGCCTATAAGATAAAATGCTCAAAACAATCCACACAGACCAAAATGGATTTCTCCCCGGAAGGCATATAAGGAATAATTTAAGAATAGTGATTAATGCCCTAGAATACTATGAAACACATTCAGAGAAGCAAATGGCACTGGTATTCCTGGACTCTCAGAAAGCATTTGATAATTAGAGTTATAGGAGTTAAAGATCTAGGGATAACTGGAATTTAATATAATGTTAGCATATTTTAGCCTTATGTTTGGGAAATGCGGTACCCTGTGCTTGTTCTGGGAAGTCTAGGGGGGAGGGGGGAGGGGGGAAAGGGAAAGGGAGGGGGAGGGATAAGAGGGGGGATTGGGGGTGAGGGGTGAGGGAGGGGGGTGGGAGGGGAGGAGAAAATGTTTGTATTCTTTTTAAAACTTTTTAATAAAAAAAAGAAAGCATTTGATAATCTGAATTGGGAATTTATGATTCAGCAAATTAAAATAATGAATTTCGGAGAAAATTTTTAGAAAATGATAACCACAATTTATGATAAACAAAGAGCAAATATCCTATTAGATGGGAACATGACAGAAACTTTTCAAATTAGGAAGGGGGTGAGGCAAGGATGTCCGTTGTCACGGTTATTGTTTATAATGGCTTTAGAAACCTTACTAAGAAGAATTAGGAATAATAATGAAATAAAAGGATTAAAAATTAGGAAAGAGATTTACAAAACTCAGGCATTTGCTGATGACATTGCTTTAATTGTGGAAGAACCATTAGAGACTGGGAATTTTTTTTTTTTTTTGGAAACATTGGATAGTTATGGAGAGGTCTCTGGATTTAAATTGAACAAAACCAAAACTAAAATGTTAACCAAAAATTTGTCAGAGGACCAAAAGAAAACATTAGAAGAAACCCTGGGCCTGCAAATAGTAAAAAAATAAAATACCTAGGCATCTGGATAATGGCAAGATGCTCGGCCCTAAAAGAAGATAATTATATGCCCTTAATGAAAAAAATTAAACAAGATTTGGAAAGGTGGGGGAAATTGCAATTATCACTCTTAGGCAGGATAGCCTCAGTAAAGATAAGCATCCTGCCTAAGATATTATATTTGTTCCAAACCACACCAGTGTACCTAGATAAAAAATTCTTCTTAGAACTGAATAGTATCACCAGGAAATTCATTTGGGGGGGGGACTGAGGATTGCTTTACGAACATTACAGGATAAAAGGAATAGGGGCGGCTTCGGACTCCCAGCATGGGAAGTACCACAAAGCAGCAAACTTAGTGTGGTTAAGGGAATGGGCCACCTTAGAAAATAAAAGAATCTTGACGCTAGAAGGACATGATCTGCAGAGAGTCTGGCACGCCCATTTATGGGATAAAAGCCAAAAGACAAGGACATATTTTCACAGGCAAAAAACAAGAGATGCACTAATGAAGACCTGGAGGGACATCAGACAAGCGCACTACACAAAAGTCCCGACATGGATATCCACAATGGAGGCCATGATATATCCTAATACGTTAGGAATGGAAAAAATGTTCAGATATGAAGACATCCTGGATAGTGGTGGGAATCTCAAAACGAATGAAGGAGCAAGGTATTCATATCGATTGGTGGCCTTATCTACTAATAAAGTCGAGATACCAGAAAGATAAGAAGGAATTTGGCATAGAACTAGGAACTAATGGACTAGATAAGATTTGGATGGGTACAGAAAATAAATTATTAGCCAAATTATACACATACCTGCTCAAATATGAAAGGGAAGAGGAGGTAGTCAAAAAACAGATGATCGCATGGGAAAAAAATATTGGCCGTAGTATAAATCTAGACGATTGGGAAACAATTTGGAATTATAATCTTAAATTGACAAGAGCGGTAGCATATAAAGAGAACCAGTACAAGATGATATACAAATGGCACTTAGACCCCATCAGAATAGCGAAAATCTATCCAAACGCGAGTCCAAAATTTTGGAAATGTGGCCATTACTAAGGCTCCTTCTACCATATGTGGTGATCATGCCCCGAAGCGAGGAAATACTGGAAAAAGATATGAAGATGGACCCAAGAAATAATAGAGGAAAATGTTGATTTGGAACCAGAAACTTTTCTCCTGGGAATACCAAAAAGGACCTACCGGAAGGAAAAGAAATATTTAATCATACACATCATCACAGCAGCTGGAATAATGTATGCAAAGTACTGGAAAGAGAAAGGACAGCCACTGGAGGAGCATATAATTGGAAAAATATTAGAATGTGCAGAGATGTGTAAATTAACGTATGCGATAAATGAGAAAGAGAATTCAGAATTTTACACAGTGTGGGAAATGTGGTATAAGTGGATGGAAAGTAAACACAAAAAGTAAAAGGAGAGAGAGTGTAAATATTAAGTTAATTGAGTAACTTAAGAGGCACCATGTATATAAATGTGTATATATGTTAAAACCCCAGCTTAAACAGAAACTGTTGAATTGTATAACTATGTAACTCAATAAAAACCTTAAAAGAAAAGAAAGAAAGAAATCAGGAGTGAAACGAGGAGGATGTAGTTGAGTACACGATTGTTGACTTTATCTATGGGAGGATTTGGACAGCAGTAGTCTTCTGCAACAGTACCAGTTTCTCATGTATGGCTTTCAAGGTCAAAACCAACGCTTTGAACTGCATTTAGAAGCTAATAAGGACCAAAGGAAGTCAGCGCAGAATCCCTTTGACCTACCAACAGCTCAGTAATTGCATTCTAGTCCAATTGAAACTGCTGAATGGTCTTTGAAGAAACACCCATGTACACCACTTTGAAGTAGTCCAGAAAAGGGGGGAAAGGGCTTGAGTTACTCTGGAAAGTTCCTTTTACTCCAGATTGTGTTGTAAAAGATGTACTAGACAGATCTGGAAAAAGGTAGAAGGAAAGAAGAAGAAGAAGATGACCAGCATCAAGGTCAACTAGTATCAAAGTATGTGTCACTGAGATATATGAAGGTCTAAGTTATGGACAGATCATCCTGAAGATGATCCAGCTATGGTGTCAGTAGATGTTGATGCCCACATGACGGTCGATAATCAATCCGTATATTATTATTATTATTATTATTATTATTATTATTATTATTATTATTACTACTACTACTACTACTACTACTATTTATTTGATTTTTATACCGCCCTTCTCCTTTCGGACTCAGGGCGGTGAACAGCCAAGTAAAACATTGTACACAAAAATTAAAATTGTTTAAAAGGAATTAAATGAAATTTGGCCCATAATCTAAAACATTTCAATTTAAAATCAATATGAACTTTAAAACTGACATGGAGTCAGGCCAGCCCGGCTAACTGAAAAAAATAAGTTTTTAGGGCCCGACGGAAAGTCCGTATCTCTGGGGGTAGATCGTTTCAGAGGGTAGGTGCCACCACACAGAAAGATCTCCCCCTGGGGGTCGCCAGCCAACATTGTCTGGCTGACGGCACCCTGAGGAGGCCCTCTCTGTGGGAGCGAACTGGCCGGTGGGAGGCAGTTGGTGGCAGAAGGCGGTCCCGTAAGTACCCCGGCCCTAAGCCAGGGAGCGCTTTAAAGGTGGTCACCAACACCTTGAAGCGCACCCGGAAGTCCACTGGAAGCCAATGCAGCTCGCGCAGGAGAGGTGTCACATGGGAGCCCCCCGTCGCTCCCATAATCCCCCATGCGACCTCATTCTGCATCAGTTGGAGCCTCCGGGTGCACCCCAAGGGGAGCCCCATGTAGAGAGCGTTACAATAGTCCAGGCAAGAAGTGACGCGTGCTTGAGTGACCGTGCGTAAGGAGTCCCAATCTAGAAAGGGGTGCAACTGGTGTATCAGGCGAACCTGATAAAAAGCCTCCCTGGCCACAACCGTCATATGCTCTTCTAAAGACAGCCATACATCCAGGAGGACACCCAAGTTGCGAGCCCTTTCCGTGGGGGCCAGTGATTCGCCCCCAATAACCAGCGATGGCGCCAGCTGGCCATACCGGGACACCGGCAGCCACAACCACTCGGTCTTGGAAGGGTTGAGTCGAAGCCTGTTTCTCCCCACCCAGACCCACATGGCCTCCAGGCACTGGGACATCACTTCCAAGGCATCATTGGGATGGTCTGGGTGGAGATGTACAGCTGAGTGTCATCAGCGTACTGATGGAATTCCACCCCAAAACCACGGATGATCTCACCCAGTGGCTTCACATAAATGTTGAACAGGAGGGGCGAGAGGACTGACCCTTGTGGCACCCCACAAACAAAGCGCCTCGGGGTCGACCGCTGCCCCCCTGTCAACACAGATTGCGACCGGTCGGAGAGATAGGAGGAGAACCACCGCAAAATGGTGCCTCCCACCCCCAGTCCCTCCAACCGGCGCAACACGATACCATGGTTGATGATATCAAAAGCCACTGAGAGGTCTAATAGGACCAGGATAGAGGAGTAGCCCCTACCCCGAGCCCTCCAGAGATCATCCACCAACACGACCAATGCCGTTTCTGTGCTGTACCCAGGCCTGAAACCGGACTGGAGTGGGTCTAAATAGACAGCTTCATCCAGGTACTGGGGAAGCTGCTGCGCCACCACACTCTCGACAACCTTCGCAATAAAATGAAGGTTGGAGACTGGACGATAGTTAGCCAAAACAGCCAGATCCAGAGAGGGCTTCTCGAGGAGGGGCCTCACCACCGCCTCTTTCAAGGCAGCCGGCAGGGCACCCTCACTCAAAGAAGCATTAATAATCCCCTGGAGCCAGCCTTGTGTAATCTCCCAGGAAGCCAGCACCAACCAGGAGGGACATGGGTCCAATAAACATGTGGTCGCATTCAGCCGTCCCAAGATCCTGTCCACGTCCTCGGGAGCCACAGGATTGAATTCCTCCCAGATAACACTCACAAGACCTGCCTCAGTCATCTCATCTGAACTAACCCAGTCAGCGGCCAAGTCTTCCCGAATCTGAGTTATTTTATCATACAGATACTGTACAAAATCCTCAGCTCGGCCTGCAAGGGGTCATCCCGCACTCCCAGATGGAGGAGGGAGCGGGTCACCCTAAACAGGACGGCTGGACAATTATCTGATAATGCGATAAGAGCGGCAAAATAACGAGATTTCGTCACTTTTATCGCCACTGGGTAGGTCTTAATATGAGACCTTACCAGTGTCAGGTCAGATTCGGACCGGCTGGCCCTCCAACCGCTCTCTAGGTGTCTTTTTCAGCGTTTCATCTCCCTCAGCTTCTCGGAGAACCAAGGAGCTAAGTGAGTTCGGTGCCGGGTCAGAGGCCACAAAGGCACGACACGGTCCAAAGCCCCGGCGGCCACACTATCCCAGGCGGCCACCAGGTCTTCAGCAGAATTGTGAGCTAGAGTCTCAGGAAATGGCCCAAGCTCCATCTGGAACCTATCTGGATCCATCATGCGTCTGGGGCGGAACCACCTGGTCAGTTATTCCCTATTTAGGCCTAAAGAATGTGACATTCAGAAAAAAATCATTCAAAACAATAGTGATGTTACCTGGAAGTAAGCATTCTGGAATATCTCACCTTCATTGAAGAAGATGGTCTCATCCACACAGGACAGAATAAGAAGAAATTAAAATGTCTCCCCTGGGTGGTGAAAAAGTTTTACCACATGACAATCTTAAGAGTCTCAAAAATACATTTACAGAGTAAAAACACAGCCAGACTTCGCTGAATTATTTATTCCCTTCATGTTTCTTGAATTTGGACTATGCCCCTGAGAAAACAAAATTGTTTTCTCCAACTGTACAGTTCTGATGTAACAGTCACTCCCAATTCCCCTTCTTATTATTAAAACCATGGTTATTCATTCTATTTTGAAACAAGTTTATGGAATTTTCACCATCACCTTTCATTTTAAACGATGGGATTAAAAATGGGATGTCAGCAACTGAAAAATCTGACCTGTAACTATCTCCAGCACTGCTGAGGGAAGAGGTAGAATTAGGCAGGGACTAAACTGCAGGTCTCTTTTCCTTATCCGGGGCAAGCTGGAAGATCTTCACTGTGAATGAGCTATTTTGAGATCTCTGAGCTTCAACTTTGTGCCAGAGAAAGAATTTAAGGAAAGATCTCCATCAATATCTGTCAAATGCTATTGCTGAAAACACATTTCTTCCTGTTTCTGTTTCTGTCCCAATTTCCCTGTGCCACGATGCAGATGAAATGTCCGTTGAAGGTGACAATAGAAGAACTTGAGAAGTTTAATTACTACAAACCAGGAAATTATTTGATTACTGCAATAACATCTAAAATATTTTCTCGACGCTACCCATATGCTTTCTCTACGCCGCCAACCCACAGATTGAAAAGGTAATCGTGAGCAAGTACAGGATTTTGTTGATTGAGTTTGCCACCTCCAATGTTTTTCCCTTTTCCCAATTCCTCACCACGAGGAAGGCAAGTCATGATTGCTTCTCCTAATTTGCTTAAGGAAAAGAAGGTTTCTAAGGCACATAATAATTCTTGAAAAGCTGAGCATGCCAGGTTCCTTTTAAGTTCCTCCACAAGAATCAATCGCAACACTGGGCAATTTTGGTAGCACTCTTCGAAGATGATTCTTGCCCGATGACAGGTTCTGTCTGTACTTAAATAGATAGATAGTTAGAATTCTTTTTTTTAAAATTTGATTTATATGTCGCCCTTCTCCGGAGACTCAGGGCGGCTTACAATGTGTTAAGCAATAGCCTTCATACTTTTGTATATTTATACAAAGTCAGCTTATTGCCCTCACAAACTGGGTTCTCATTTAACCTACCTTAGAAAGGATGGAAGGCTGAGTCAACCTTGAGCCTGGTGAGATTCGAACTTACAATAATTGCAGACAGCTGGTTTTAATCACTATGCTTTTTAGTCTGCTGAGCTAAACCAGGCTCCTTTTTTGGACAAGTGTGATTGGAAACCCAAGGAATTTGTCTTTGGTGCATATGCTCTTAGTGTACATAAAAAGACAAAATACATTTGTCAAGATACATTTGTCAAGAATCATAAGGTACAGCACTTAATGATAGTCATAGGGTACAAATAAGCAATCAAATCATACTAGGAAACAATCAATATAAATCATAAGGATACAGCAAGAAGTTAAAGTCATGCAGTCATTAGTGGGAGGAGATGGGTGATAGGAACTGTGAGAAGACTAATAGTAATAGTAATGCAGCCTTAGTGAATAGTTTGACAGTGTTGAGGGAATTATTTGTTTAGCAGATTGATGGCTTTCAAGAAAAAACTGTTCTTGTGTCTAGTTGTTCTGGTGTGCAGTGCTCTATAGCATCGTTTTGAGGGTAGGAGTTGAAACAATTTATGTCCAGGATGTGAGGATCTATAAATATTTTCACAGCCCTCTTTTTGACTCGTGCAGTATACAGGTCCTCAATGGAAGGCAGGTTGTTTTTTCTGCAGTTCTAATTATCCTCTGAAGTTTGTGTCTGTCTTGTTGGTTGCAGAATCCAACCATGTAAAGTTTGATTACAAACAAAATAAATGATTACTTTGGTAGTGTGGAGAGTCAGCAAATATTTATTTTTATTTATTTATATGCAAGCCATAGTTATAGAGCTGCCCATAGTCTCATAATCAAGTAACTCAATGTTTTTCAGCAGAAGGAGTACTCTTGGAGTTGCTCCTCGCAATCTCCTCCCCTTCCCTACACTATACTCTATCCTTCCTTCCATGCTTTCCAACATTACTTTCCAACCCATGACCTATTTGGAAAGCTTTTCTGACTTCCGTTTTATTTTTGCTTTAAATATAAGGCATGCCTTTCAAAAACCTCAACCCAAGAAGGATAAGTACCTCACCTGATAAGCTAATGTTTTAGCTGCAGAGGATCACATTAAAGATTTTTGAATATAGTACATAAATTCTAACAAAGATTTTTTTTGAGGCGAGGACCATCTCCAGATAGGTGATAGCATTTTCTCAAGAGTAAATCCAATACTTGAATCCAGCAATTAGTTACCTCCTGACTCTAAAAAAGTAATATAATATTATGACGCCGGGTATATTTTGTCAAATTTTACAACATTTGGTTTTAGCATTCCTCTTTAGCATGATGAATGGCATCACTCTGCTTAACAACTAATTCCCACAACACTGTCAAATAATTTACTAATGCTGTGTTACTATTATTCTTCTTTTCCTTACTAGTATCTATCTCTTCCCACTTATTACTATAACCATGTTGCTTGTATCTTTCAAATTATCTTGTTTTTATTTGTTTCCTAGTACGATTTGATAGCTTATTAGTAACCTTGACTACCACTAAGTATTGTATCTTTTTATTCTTGATTAATGTATTTTATTCTCCTTGTGTACACTGAGAGTATATACACCAAATTCCTTATGTGTCCAATCACACTTGGCCAATAAAGAATTCTATTCTATTCTATTCTATTCTATTCTATTCTATTCTATTCTAT
>WNWU01000233.1:328201-341866 GCA_012654045.1 Ptyas mucosa
CCCCCCCCCCCCCCTCTCTCTCTCTCTATCTAACTAACTAACTTTCACACTTCTGCAACCACTACGATGGTTCTCCTCCTTTCTCTCTAACCGATCGCAGACTGTGTTGACGGGAGGGCAGAGGTCGACCCCAAGGCCTCTTGTTTGCGGGGTGCCACAAGGGTTGGTTCTTTCACCCCGCCTGTTCAACATTTATGTGAAGCCACTGGGTGAGATCATCAGTGGCTTCGGGGTGAAGTACCACCAGTACGCTGATGACACCCAGCTGTACATCTCCACCCCGAACCACCCCAATGATGCTCTTGAAGTGATGTCCCGGTGCCTGGAGGCTGTACGGATCTGGATGGGGAGAAACAGACTCAGACTAAACCCATCCAAGACCGAGTGGCTGTGGTTTCCGTCATCCCGATATAGTCAATTGGCACCATCACTGACTATTGAGGGCGAGTCATTGGCCCCCACAGAGAGGGCTCGCAACTTAGGTGTTCTCCTGGACTCACAGCTGTCCTTAGAAGAACATCTGACAGTTGTGGCCAGGAGAGCTTTTTATCAGGTTCACCTGATACGCCAGTTGCGTCCCTTTCTGGATCGGGATTCATTAATGACAGTTACTCATGCCCTCGTCTCTTCCCGCATGGACTACTGCAATGCTCTCTACATGGGGCTCCCCCTGAGGAGCACCCAGAGGCTAGAGTTGGTCCAGAATGCGGCCGTGCGGGTTGTTATGGGAGCAACATGGCATTCCCATGTGGCTCCCCTGCTACGTGAGCTGCACTGGCTCCCTGTGGTCTTCCAGGTGCGCTTCAAGGTTTCGGTTACCATCTTTAAAGCGCTCCATGGCTTAGGACCGGGATACCTACGAGACCGCCTTCTGTCACCAATAACCTCCCACAGACCAGTACGCTCCCATAGAGAGGGACTTCTCAGGGTACCGTCAGTCAAACAGTGTCGGCTGGCAGCCCCCAGGGGGAGAGCCTTCTCTGTGGGAGCACCTACCATCTGGAATGAGCTGCCCTCAGAGATTTGGATAATCTCAGATCTTCGTACATTCCGCCGTGCCCTCAAAACATTTCTTTTCAAGCAGGCTGGCCTGACCTAACCTCGTCTAAAAACTACTTTAAATTTTATATTCTGAATCTGCCCCAGAAACTTGAAATGATCTAATTCAATACTATATCCGAACCTAACTATTTAATTATATTTTAAATCGGTTTTTTCAATTCCTTTATTACATGTATATTTCGTTCAACTGTACACCGCCCTGAGTCCTTCGGGAGTAGGGCGGTATATAAATTTAATAAATAAATAAATAAATAAACAAATAAATAAATAAACCAGCCCCATGGATGTGTGGCTCCTTTTGTTTCCCCCATGTAAGGCTACACAGCCAAGTTTTGACCTCTCTGTTAGAAGACCAAGACATTGGGGACTTTCTTCACTTTTGAGTAACAAGATATTCCACAAGGTAGGGACAGTGGAAGAAAATGCACTCTTCCTAGGTCTTGCCAGTCAAAATTCTTTGACTGACGGGGTCTGTAGCCTGATTTCCCTGCCAGAATCAGTGGGATGGGCTGATGTGATAAAGTGATATATGACCTTTTCTGTAAAAGGTTAATATTACTTTATGTATGTCTCCAACAGATTAAAAAAGGAAAGAACATGGGGTAACTACAGGGGTGAAATCCAGCAGGTTGTGACAGGTTCCGGAGAACCGGTAGCAGAAATTTTGAGTAATTCAGAGAACTGGCAAATACCACCTCTGGATGGCCCCAGAGTGGGGTGGGAATGGAGATTTTGCAGTATCCTTCCCCTGCCACCCCCACCAAGCCACCCCCACCAAAAGCCACACCACGCCCAGCAAGCCACACCCACAGAACTGGTAGTAAAAAAATTTGGATTTCATCACTGGGTAACTATTATGTTACTACTCCTTGGCTGAGTTGGCTCCATGTGTTCCTTGGCTTCCAGAAATCAGTTCATTGATATAAACCCCTCTTATTCGTACGTTGCCCTGGCTGAGCTCTATTTTTATGTTTAGATGGTGCCATCTTCTAGATGTTCCGAAAGTTGTTACCCAGGATATGCCAAGGTCATGAGAAAAGAAGAACCAGTTTGCTGCTATGACTGTTCTCTGTGTATGGATGGAACATTCTCTATGCGAGAAGGTAGGTAGCTGTTTAAAAAAAAGAGAGAGAGAGAGAGAGAAATTGAGGATGCAATCAAAATTCATTCCTGCTTTTCTGGCTACATTTTTAAAGTTCTTTCCTTTCTTGCTAGTTATAGACCTAATTAGTATCATAGGATTTTCATAATTCCATGAAGCAAGAAAAATGAATTTCTCGAAAGGTTCCACAAACTTTTCCAAGATTGGTTACTATCCCTCAATTTTGCGATTAAAATAAAAAATGAAAAACTGCTGCAATATCTCAAGTTGCTATCTTTACCCTTTGGGAAAAGTGTATTTTTGAGATTTGATGGCTAATAACACCACCTTTTTTGGAGCTTCAAATTAATCATATTCCACTGGCCTGGGAATAGCCCAGACTTTAACCCAATTGAAAATCTATGAAGCTGACTAAAGAAACGTGTTACTCAAAAGCGACCCAGCAATAAAACCCAGTTAATAGAAACAATCATTCAATCTTTGTTTCACATTATAAGAGCTGCAGAACTAAAAGACTTGGTTCACTCCATGGGAAGATGTCCTACGGCCGTAATTCATGCTAAATGTTACCCAACTAAGTATTAAGTGACATGGTGATAATTTCTTGTTTTTCTATGGTGATAGTTTTTGTATATCTTATTTTTTCTACATACTTCACTTTTCTTCTTTATATTGTAACTGCTATTCTAATTGCAAATCCTTCATAAAAGTTATTGTATTACATTCTTGATTAAATTATCTTTCCATTGATATATAATTTTATGGTATTACTCTCCCACCCCCAAAAAAGCAGTGTTATTAGCTAGTTTTAGAAAATACATTTTTCTAAAGGTTTCCACAATTTTGGCCACTACTGTAAATATATCTGAAAGAAATATTGAATTATTCCTTGGCCATGTGCATATCACTGTGATATGGTTCTCCCTGGTGGACAGCTGAGTTCCAGCATGGGTTCTTATCTTGTCACAATCCAGACGTAGTGTCCTAAGAACGACACTCCATAATGAAAATGGAGATTTTTTTCCCCCAGCTTAAATTAAACATGAGTGGTTAAAATTAATACCATTTTGATTCATATATTCAACAATTCTCTTCTACCTGGTATAACAGCCCAAACAGCATCCCTTGCCATCATCAAATATGCATGCTAATGAGGCAGCAACCACATCTCAACAATAATTAAGTTATTTAAAGCCAAAGTTCTAGAATTGCGCTGACCCGATTCTTCATGTTGGATTTAAACAACAGTGTTGCACTACATTTTCACCGTTTAGGCCAGTGATGGCTAACCTTTTTGCCATCGCGCGCCAAAAGCGGGGGGAGCGTGGTGGGGTCACACGCACGCATGCCCACATCCATAATTCTATGCGCCCCGCCCTCCTGTGATCACCCCGCTTTTGGCACGTGATGGCACAGTGGGCCCAGTAGGCCTGTTTTTTGCTCTTCCCAGACTCCAGAGCCTTTCTAGGAGCCCGGGGAGGGCAAAAATGGCCTTCCCCACCCCCCCCAAAGGCCATTAGAAACATATGTTTCCTGACTTCTGGTGGCCCCAGAAGGGCCGAAAATCAGCTGGCTGGCGCACGCATGCGTGCCAGAGCTGAGCTTGCGTGCCCACCGATATGGCTCCGCGTGCCACCTGTGGCACTCGTGTCATAGGTTCGCCATCACGGGTTTAGGCCATACTCAGCTGCATGTTCCATAGCGCTTCCTCACTTACCGCTCACTTGTTCGTTCATCCTTCGTTAATATGTTTTTTTCACCATCTAAGTAAAGCCTTAATCAAATAAAGTCAGAAAGTATTTTCTAATCTCCTCCGATCTCAATATTTCCTTTTATTTGATCACTTTTAGAAAAATATTTTACGTATTGTGGTATAAAGTGGTTCCTCTGCATTTGTCGTGATCTTACAGCTGCAGAAACAAACACATGCAATAAATATTTTTCAGATGCAGCCCATTGTGAAAAGTGTCCAGATGATCAATATTCCAATAAGAAGCGAGATCAATGTATCCCCAAAGTTATAACTTTCCTGTCTTATAAAGAAAACTTGGGTCTCACTCTGGTTCTCTTTGCCTTTACCTTATCCATAACTACTGCCTTTGTTTTGGGAATCTTCATTAAATTCCAAGAAACCCCCATAGTCAAAGCCAATAACCGGGACCTCACCTACATTCTTTTGATTTCCCTCCTACTTTCCTTCTTGACTTCACTTCTCTTCATTGGCTGCCCCAACACAGTGACTTGTCTTCTTCGACAAACAGCCTTCAGCATTGTTTTCTCAGTTGCCGTGTCTTCCTTACTGGCCAAGACTGTCATGGTGGTGGTGGCATTTCTGGCCACAATGCCAGGCAGCAGGATGAGAAAATGGCTGGGGAAAGGTTTGGCCACCTCCATTGTCTTGTCCTGTTCTGGGGTTCAGGTTGGCATCTGTTTCATATGGCTGAGAATTTCTCCCCCATTCCCAGATTCTGATCTATTTTCTCAACCAGGACACATTGTACTGCAATGCAATGAAGGCTCAGTCACCATGTTCTATTCTGCCCTTGGCTACATGGGCTTTCTGGCTGCCATCTGCTTCTTCTTGGCTTTCCTAGCCAGAAAGCTTCCAGGGACCTTCAACGAAGCCAAATGGATCACCTTCAGCATGCTAGTTTTCTGCACTGTTTGGATTTCCTTTGTCCCCACCTACCTGAGCACCAAAGGGAAATATATGGTAGCTGTGCAGATCTTCTCCATCCTGGCCTCCAGTCTGGGCTTACTGGGCTGCATCTTTGTCCCCAAATGCTTCATTATTATCCTGAGACCTGACATGAACACCAAGGAACATCTAATGATAAAAAACTAGGAGGGCTCCTGATTTTAGAAACTATTTTAGTGCAACTTACCAGTGTTATAAAACAATATGCCTTGTAATTAATCTTCTTTGTAGCTGTTCCAAACAATATTTGTCCATCCATGTTAGATCTGAGTTATAACATCTAATTACAGGTAGTTTTTGGAGAATGACACTTATATAGTAACTATTCAAAGGCAGGACTAGCTCTCAACGTTATGGCTGCCCCAGTGACATGCTCATAATTTGAGCACTTGGCAACTGGCTCTCACTTATGTCACATAAGTAAGTCACATTATCACCATTTGCAAGATTTCATTCTGGCTTCCCACAAGCAAATTCAACAGGGAAGCCACCAGGGAAGCTGGTAAGTCATTTCCCACCACTTTTTCACACAAGAGCTTCCTCATTGATTTTGTAGACATAGATATCAATGTATTATTTGGCATTTGGCAATGTCTCTGAGCTCTATTTAGATCACAAAAGAAGTTTAAACATAATCCTTTGCCTATTCTGAAAGCCCAGTGCCCTAGAGCTGTGATTGTGAACCTATGGCATGTGTGCCAGAAGTGGCACACAGAGCCATCTCTCTGGGCATGCGAGCTATTGTCCATTGCTCTTCTGAGTTCCAGTGCACCAGTCAGCTGGTCTTTATGCACGAGGAAGTGCCGGAAACCAGAAGAGCAGCATGCATGCATTGGCCAGCTGATCTTTATGTGTGCATGCATGCCAGAAACTGGAAGACCATCTTCACGGTGTGAGCATGCACATGGTGCGGCTGCTCTTCTGATTTCCGGCACACGCATGCACACGGCCCCGTTTTAGCACTCGGTGTCAAAAAGATTCATCAACACTGCCCTAGAGCCTCTCACCCAGAAGAAGGTGAAGGAAGCCAAGATGGTGAAGAGCATTTGAATTGTAGTAAGACACAAATGATGTAGTGCAACCTTCTCAGTGTGTGTGTGGGTTTTGTTTTTTTTGTTTTTTTGGTAAAGGGGGTGTCAAGGTTCTGACTGACGAACCCAACCAAAGCAAGCACAATTGAGATGGTCCAATCTCATTATGCAAACCTTTATTAAGTACATCATTTTGGCACGTTTGAAGGCAAAAACCAGATCTAGATCTTTTCTGCGCTAACCTCTATAGTTAAAGTTCAAATTCTACCACCACCACCCCCAATTAGCTCAGGTCACACTGTCCAATAAGGTCTCTGGATATTGTTGTGGGAAATAATTTTTTGGCTTCTATAAGCACCTGATGAAATGTCCTTGATTCTCACGCCGACATCTTGATGTCTGGGCCATTTTCTATCTCCCTCTCCCTCCCTCACAGAGCGTTGGCAAGCTGAGTGTCAACCCTGAATCATATCCAATAAATTGTTCTTTGAGGAATATACCTGCCTCGGAGTTCTGCTTTCAATGAGTGCATTACTTGGAACGCTGATACTGAGATGTGATAATAATTGCAACAGGAAAAGTCTTTTGAAGCTTGACAGGGGGATATTTAGATTGTCTATAGCCCTTGAGGCAGCCATTTTGTCAGAATGCCTCTCACCTGTTTAGTGAATATATCCACCAATCTGAAAACTTTATCGAAAAATAGTTATGGTGGTTGTTGTTTGAAGCTAAATGCAGCTGTTATGATGGGAAATCAGACTAGAAAAGATTGTCATGGTTTCCTTAATACAGAGGCAATCCAGCTGTGGCTTCAGTGCAAAAATGACATTTTCCCCAGCATTGTCCTTGCTTGAAATCCCAGCCCATGATCTTGATGTCCCAGGATGAATGAAATAAGATTGGTTTGGCATGATCTGTTTTTAACAAACCCATGCTGGCTACTACTTATAACTTTATTTGCTTCTATTCCAAGCTTAGGGTGTTTTTTTTAATCCTTTGCTGTCATTTTTTTCATGTTTCACTTGCTGCAAATTTTAACACTATATATTTAAAGATAAATACTGACAATATTCCCAGAGCTTCACCAATGGAAGAAAAAAAACATGACTATGATTTTTATAATTACAAGGGATGTCATACTACTGCCATGTTCTTAACTTGCTCCTGTGCAATAACTGGAGAATAGCTAAATAGCTGAAGAAACCATGCTGCAGGGACTTGCCAGTGTGAATATATGTATTTTTATGCTGCGCCCTGAGGCAAAATTAAAGAGGCTTTTTCAAAACACTGCGCGGAAGTGAGAGCTTTGCTTAGTGTTAAAGTAAGAATCCTGTTTTCATGGTAGCTGAACTAAATGCCTATGGGAAGTTCCCAAGTGGGACCTAGTGGGTGATTTTGACTGTTCTTTTTTATTCTTTTCCTGCTCTACAATATCTTTGGAGATGCAGTGAGACACAAAGCTGGTTTCAATATGATGAAGTTATGAAGTAAATATTGGTATTTTTTAAAGTTTGTCTTTTCTAATGCTCCCCAGATCTTTTTTCCTATGCAAATGCCGGCTCCAAATGCTCTCCTTCTCGTTTCTGCCACCTTAATGAGCAGGGACTTTAATATATCACCTTCTATCCAGGGGTGGACTTCAAAAATTTTAGCAAGGGGTTCTCTGGCCAGTTGCTGGGTGGGCGTGGCCATGGTGGGCATGATCTAGTTCAGCGGTTCTCAACCTGGGGGTCGCGACCCCTTTGGGGGTCGAACAGCCATTTCACAAGGGTCGCCAAAGCCCTCTCTCGTCCCCCCCATGACTTCACTCACCCTCACCCTCTGCCTCTGTTGGATTGCCGGTCGCCGGTCGCTTACCCCGCCCACTCCCAATCTATTGCTGCCTCCTGAGTCCCAGTTGATGGCTAAAGGGAAAAAAATTGTTTAAATTCTTGCCGCGGGGCTTCAAAGGGCCCCCCCTACAGCTGATCAGTGTTAAGAGAAAACAAATGAGTAGACCCATGCCTGCAAAAATAGAAAAAACAGCCCCTTTCAGTTCCAGCATAGGTTAATTACTATAAGTTGATTAGATTGGCCTCCCGACTATCAGCTGATTTTCTCTCAGCTGTTTTGCTAGCTGCAAAGAGGTGCAGATTTCCCCCCCCCCAAGCCATGCTGAAATGCGAAACTGAAAGTAAAGCAGGGTCTTTGCTGCAACATGACAAAATGAGGCAGAGAGAGATTTCTTTTTCTTTTTCCTCACCAAAAAAGGTAGGTGGAAAACTACAAACAATGGGAAATTTAGGGCAAAAGAGGAGGGTCAAGATTTTAAAACACAAAAGAAAAAAAGCTCTATTTAACTAGGGAATTGTAATAATTGAGATACTATTAATTGTACATTGTGTTGAAAGCAGAAATGGTTAAGATGTCGTTTGGAGGAATATATGGGGGAAATTATTTGGTTTATTATTATTGGTAAATATAATTAATTGATTTGTAAGAAATTGGATTGCATGGAAATAATTGGAATATTCATGTTCATATTGATTAATATACAAAAAAGATAGTTATATAACTAATTGATTTATATTAAAATGTTGAATTTGTATTAAACAACTGTATTGCATAATCACATAATTAACCAATGTGAGGATGGATATAAAAATAGATGACAATGGGAAGGGATATAATATAGAATAGAAGGGAAAAATTGAAATTGGTTAAGATTGGAGATGAGGATGAAGGGTAATATTAGTTTTTTAAAAAAATAGATGAGGAATAAATATGGCAAAAAGGAAATATAGAAATTGTAAATTTAATTGAAATGACTAAACACTATTTAAATTTGTGAACCGGCCAAATACTCTGTTCAAAGAAAATACACTGTATGTTTGTATGTGTGTTTCTAATTATTGCTATTTATTCATATTTGTTCTCTTTTATTCTTTAAAGTTTAACAATTCATTCTTTATCTTAATATCTTAATATTTGTTTGGGGTTGGTTTTCTTCCCTTTCATCTTTTTTATTGTACAGCAATCTTTCTCCTCAAACCTACCACCTCTTTTCTTTCCTTCTTACTTTCTCTTCCCCCCCTCTTCTCCTCCCTACTTCCTCTTCCTTTCTCCTTCTCCTCCTCTCTTCCTCCCTCTCTTACCTTCACTCCTACTCTAATTTCCCTTTCCTTCCTTCATTCCTCTCTATTGCTGTATCCTTTTATGCACATGGACTACTCAGAGGACTGAAAAAGTTATTTTTGACTGGTCCTCGTACTTTTGACCAGTCCTCGAACTTACGACTGTCCTCACATTTTACGTTTTTTGCCCTATCTTGTCACCATGGTGAAGAGAAGCAGTTGTGAAATGAGTGACACGGTTGTTAAGAATGCTACAATGGGCATAAATGATGACCAGTCATAAGTGCGAAGACCGGTCAAAAGTGTGAGGACCTGTCAGAAATCACTTTTTTCAGGCCTCTGGGTAGTTCTTTTGCACACATGGACTACTCAGAGGGCTGAAAAAGTTATTTTTGACTGGTCCTCGCACTTTTGACCAGTCCTTGAACTTACGACTGTCCTCACATTTTATGTTTTTGCCCTATCTTATCACCATGGTGAAGAGAAGCAATTGTGAAATGAGTGACATGGTTGTTAAGAATGCTGCACCGGCATAAATGTGAGGATGGTCATAAGTGTGAGGACCAGTCAAAAATGCGAGGACCTGTCAGAAATGACTTTTTTCAGCCCTCTGAGTAGTCCCTATACACAGCTAGCCATGCCCACCCAGTCACATGATCTCCAAGCCATGCCCACAAAATAAGCCACGCCCACAGAACCGGTAGTAAAAAATTACAGTTATGAAGTAGCAACGAAAATAATTTTATGGTTGGGGTTCACCAACCATATGTTGGTGTTCCAATGTTCCAGTATGGTGGAACATTGTCGACCTACTGCAAAATAATAGGCTATCTATACAACAACTCTAAATTGCATAGAACCATCCCAAACCCCCCCCCCCATTGTTTAAAACATACTTTTCACCCCAGAAGCCAAGCCAGGCATTCCCACATCACAATCCCCCATCCTAACCCAATGCTAGGTCTTCACAGCCCTTCAGAATGCTAAAGAGGAATGCTAAAACCAACTGTTGTAAAAATTGACAAAATATCTCTGTTGTCATAATATTATATTATTTTTTTTAGAGTCAGGAGGTAACTAATAGCTGGATTAAAGTGCTGGATTCACTCTTGAGAAAATGGTAACACATAGACATAGAGATTGTTTTGCTGCAGAATATTGAATCTTCTACCTTTTCCCAGATCTGTCGAGTACATCTTTCACAACACAATCTGGAGTAAGAGGAACTTTCCAGAGTAACTCAAGCCCTTTCCCCCCTTTTCTGGACTACTTCAAAGTGCTGTACATGAGTGTTTCTTCAAAGACCATTCCGCAGTTTCAATTGAACTAGAATGCAATTACTCAGCTATTGGTAAGTCAAAGGGATTCTGCGCTGACTTCCTTTGGTCCTTATTAGCTTCTAAATGCAGTTCAAAGCATTGGTTTTGACCTTGAAAGCCATACATGAGAAACTGGTATTGTTGCAGAAGACTACTGCTGTCCAAACCCTTCAATGCTGCGACTGCTCTGCCCGCTACCCTCAATGCTGCCCCCTGCTCCCAACACTACCACCCGCCCCATCCCTGATGCTGCTGTCACCCTGCCCTTGGTGCCACTCTGCCTACCCTGCCCTCTCAACCAATACCACATTGACACTCTGGCCCCCAATACTGACATCCTGCCCCCAATGCTACCAATGCCCTGCCCCCCAACACTGATGCTGCAGACATTGCAGGCCAGACTGGGACCACCTGTAAGCCCTAAAATGACCAGGTCTGGCCTAATGTCATTACATTTCCACAGTCTAAGTCTAATCCCTTTTAACCTCCATTGACCTTATCTAATGGCTGTTTTCCATGTATGGAAGGAACAATCTCCACCCAGGAAGGTAGGTGGCTAAGGAGCAATGAAAGGATACTATTCAAATCCATATCAAGTCCGATCCTGTTTAACCTCCAAGGCTGTGATAGACTTCTATATTCTGGGGGACCTACGTTTCTATTAATTTGCCAGTTTTTCTCTCCCACAAAATGTCCTAGAAGCCCGGACATTTCTTTTGGAAATGTTTTCTGAATAGTTTTTATCCCAGAGCTATAATTGAACTCAACAATCAACTAAAGAGCCACCATCAGTGAGCTGTTGGACAATATTACTTGGTCTGTTGTGTGGATGTTTGGGTGGGTGGTTTTAGGGGTGGGGAATTGTGGTGAGTGGGAGTGTGGGTAGGGATTATGTGTGTTGGACCTGGTCTTTGGGTGTTAAGAAAATTTTGTTGTGTATACTGTGTATACACATACAATGACAATAAAGTTTATTTATTTATTTATATAGGCATTCCTGAGTGCAGGAATCAGATCTTTGCAGAAATTAGTGAAGCAGAAAATTCAATCAATCCTTTAGGAAAAGACCAGGCAGTGTGACAATGAGATAACCTAAAATAAATCTTTAAGGTTATGTTTATGCACACTACAAAATTGTGGGATCTGTGGATTGCTTGTGTTTTTCAGATGCAGCCCATTGTGAAAAATGCCCAGATGTTCAATATTCCCAATATGAAGCAAAATAAATGTTTCTCTAAAGTTATAATTTTCCTATCTTAAAAAGAAATACTGGGTATCATCCTGACTTTCTTTGTCATTGCTTTATCCATAACTATTACAGTAGTGAGTTTCAAATCCCGGTGCTACCAGTTTGCTACGGTTTGCGTGCGGGCACACACAGGCACTCTGCAAGCATGTGGCACTTCTGCGCATATGCAGAAGCATCTGCACATGCGCAGAGCATTTTTGATTACATCTGGGTGGGTGGGCGGAACCTTCCGCCACCGCCACTTTTGGTTCAGCTGAATTGGCGGCAACCCACCGCCTTCATCCTGAGAATCTTCATTAAATATCGAGAAACTCCCATAAATAAAGTCAACAATTGTGCATTCAACTACATCCTTCTGGTTTCACTCCTGCTTTCTTTCTTGACCTCTATTCTATTCATCTCCTGGCAAATAGATGGGTAAGAAATGGACAGTAACAGATTTTATTTTCCTGGGCTCCAAGATCACTGCAGATAGGGACTGCAGCCAAGAAATTAAAAGACGCTTGCTCCTGGGGAGGAAAGCTATGGCAAATCTAGACAGCATACTAAAAAGCAGAGCCATCACCCTGCCAACAAAAGTGCGTATACTCAAGGCTATGGTTTTCCCAGTTGCAATGTATGGCTGTGAAAGTTGGACCATAAGGAAGGCTGAGGGCCAAAGAATGGAGGTCTTTGAACTATGGTGCTGGAGAAGACTCCTGTGAGTCCTTTGGACTGCAAGGTGATCAAACCGGTCAGTCCTAGAGGAGATCAACCCCGACTGCTCTTTAGAAGGCCAGATCCTGAAGATGAAACTCAAATACTTTGGCCACTTAATGAGAAGGAAGGACTCACTGGACAAGAGCCTAATGCTGGGAAACATTGAGGGCAAAAGAAGAAGGGGACGGCAGAGAATGAGGTGGCTGGATGGAGTCACTGAAGCACTCGGCATGAGCTTAAATGGACTCTGAGGGATGGTAGAGGACAGGAAGGCCTGGAGGAACATTGTGCATGGGGTTGCGATGGGTTGCACATGACTTTGCAACTAACAACAACAACAACAACAACAATTCTATTTATCGGTTGCCCCATGAAAATGACCTGATTTCTTCAACAAACTATTTTCAGTGTTGTTTTTTTCAATTGCTGTGTCTTCCTTGCTGGCCAAGACTGTAATGGTGGTGGTAATCTTCCAAAGTACAGAGTCTAACACAATATAAGACTGAAAGTCCATTGTAGTAATAACTGTGTGCATGATTTCTGTCATGCCATGCATGGTTTTCTATCAGTTTTTGGGGACACCTGTCTTCAAACCTGGTGGGAGCCTCATAGCACAGATCTCACCAGTGGATTCTGTCAAGAGCCACAGCTGGCCCATATCTTTGGAGTCCATACTTTGGAGACTACACTTTTGGCATCAGAGCTTCAGATTAATGTTCATCCTTGAAGCAACTGATTGTCCAGGCAATACATATATAACTAATTTATTTATTAATTTACACTCCATTAAATGGTTTTGGAGGATTTAATTTAATTTAATTTATCACATTTCTATGCCGCCAAACTCCCAAGGGACTCTGGGCGGCTTACAACAAAAATAATGTGAACAATATGCAGGATGCAATGGAGAGAGATCTCAAGAACTCAGATGGCATGATTTCACAAGCAGCACATGGGGGCGCTTGTACAAAAACTGCGCATTAGCATGGATAACAGGCGTGCAGGCAAAGCGTGCAAAGTGCGTACCCCAGGGGGAGGGCCTTCACTGTGGGGGCACCCACTATCTGGAATGAGCTCCCCCTGGAGATACGGAGGATCCCGGATCTGCGCACTTTCCGCTGTACGCTTAAGACTCTCCTATTTCAGCAAGCTGGACTAGCCTAACCTTCTCCCTTTTATTTTAAATTCTTTTAAATTGAAATTTTTAATCTGCTTTTAAATTATTAGGTTTTTAATTGTCTCAGGCTAAACTATTTAATTTGGTTTTATTTATGTTTTAACTTTTGTATCTATGTATTTTATTCTGTGCCTGTTCACCGCCCTGAGTCCTTTGGGAGTAGGGCGGAATATAAATATAAATATAAATATAAATATAAATATAAATATAAATAT